>AYEL01084409.1:0-198748 GCA_000484575.1 Olivierus martensii
ATCCCTGAAACATGTCGTGCCATATATGAAGTACTGAGACATGAATATATGCAGGTGAGGATAAAGATTTATTGTATTTAGCTGCTAATATTTTCTTCAACTCTTGTTTTTCTTATTTTCTTTCCCCGCGGTCCCGTTCTTTTATTACACGCTCGTACCCCTTTTCTCCAGTTTTAAAAACAAAACTATAAAAAAGCAGGAAACAAAGCGACCGTGGAATAAAATCCATTACTAGACACACTGGAGTTAACCCTTCCCTAAATTGGTCTAATTACCACCTTGTTGACTGACGCCATCTACTTGTTTACCTTCGGCAGCCTCCCACCGGGGAAATCCAGGTGTCCAAATTCCGACAATTTTGGAATAAAATAAATGTGGGGTTGACAAAATTAGGATATAGTAATATAGGGTAATAGGATATATCATTGAATTATAAACTATTTAAAGTGATATAAGAAACACAATTTTATTCAAAAATTAGATACAAACTTAAGTAAAAAGTAATTTAGCTATAATTATTGATAAACGGTATCATTTGGATTAAAAGTTCGCAAAAATTGATCAACTGCATTTCTTTTTTGAGATGTTTTTCGATAATTTATACGATTATGTGCTCCTTGACCTGCTACAATTCTACTCCCCTGATATGGCTGCGGCTGTGGTCCAGACTGAAGATGAATTTGCTCCTGTAGAGCGCTCAAATGAGTATATCTACTGAGATTATTTAGCTGTGCCTCGAAAAATACTTCACTTATTAATCTCTCTGCATAGATTCTTTGCATTGGATCTAAATGCCTCAATTTTTCAGCATAAACTTTACCAGCAGCATCAATAGCATCATCTTTTTCCAGCTGATCAAGTTTATTTACCACAATCGATAGAGAATCTTCCTTCTTCTTCCTCTTACTAGATTTGTTGACGGTCCTGCTGTTTGAAATTGATGGATTACTAATGGATGATGATGGCCGGCTTATTTGTTCAATACAGTCAGGTGATTCAGAATCCCCTTGATCTGTTTGGATGGAAATTTCAGAATTTTCTTCCCCCTCTATGGTGTTTTGGGATAAAAAATCCAGGTTATTCTGTAACAAAAAAAGATCATCAATATTCCAAATTTATAACAGGTATTATTTAATGATATTTATAAGCATAGTATTCATTATTCGATAGTACATATACAGTATAATGGCTTTATATTTGCGTAACGAATATTTTTTTTGTGAACTTGTTTTGAGTGAAAAACATTTTCTAAGTAATAATTTATGATTTCTTTCAGTTTCCTAAATCTGAAGAAGACTGGAAACGAATTGCAAATGAGTTTGAAGAAAAATGGAACTTTCCACATGCACTTGGAGCCGTGAATGGAAAGCATGTTCGGATTGTTCCTCCATCAGATTGTAATTATAGTAAAACGATCCGCTAAGGCTACCATAGAATGATTTAATGGCTATCGCGAATGCCAACTACGAATTCATTTTAGTCGATTTTGGAGTTAATGGTCGCATATCTGATGGTGGCGTTCTTGAATACACAAATTTCTACAAAAGACTGAAGAATAAAACGTTGAACATTCCAAACAGGAAAAAAGTCAGTATGTTTTCATCGGAGAGGAAGCCTTTTCACTGCGTGAAGACTTTATGAAACCATTTAGTCCAAAAAATTTAACAAAAGAGAAGCGCGTTTACAACTATTTTTTGTCTAGAGCTCGTACAGTTGTAGAAAGCGCATTTGGGATTTTGACTGCCAGATTTAGAGTTTTTCAAACTGCTATTGCTTTAAAGCCAGATAACATAGACGATGTTGTAATGTGTTGTTGTGTATTGCATAATTTTTTCCGAAAAAATTGTATCTCAGACTACATTACTGATACAGATCTAGATACCTCTATGATAAAGGAAAACTCTCTAGCAGGATTACAGCCAGGAAATAATAGGAACTTTTCTTCGGATTCTAATTAGTTTTTTCAATTATGTTTTATTTTAGTGATCGCCATAGAGATTATTACAGAAGTCATAGCAGAAGTCCTATGTCTACTCGTCGCCGACATGTTGGAAATAGAGTATGTATTTATTTTATAACTTAATACATTATATTTGAATTTTGAATGTAATAAGTTCAGTTAGAGTAAATAAGGGACCCAATAACATCTGTAGCACTGTTGTCAACAGCTGATGTTACCTATTATAATTTTATTTTTCTGAATAAATTCAAATATAAATTACAGGTACTCTCCCAGTTACAATGAAGTTAGGTTTTGATAACCCCTTGTCAAAAGTGATTCATAATGGTAATAATTTTATTAGTAGTAGTAGACAATGGAATACTGAATCCTTTAAGATGGTAAAATCATCCAGATTTGATCCTATATTCTCCAAGATAAATATAATTCAGAATTGAATATGGATCCCCAAAGTGATAAGTGATTGCTTTACATGGCAGCTATCAGTCGATGGTAAATTTTTAATAAAATTAATTCTAGCCAATATGCTATGATTTTAAATAGCCAAGTTTGAAATATTGTAAGGGCAATAGTTAGATCAGATTATCATAGTCAAATGATTGCAAGTGAACTCCTGTATTTTAAAAATCATAGCTTTAAGAAGAATAAATGAATAGCATAATTGTATTTCGTGAAATTTTAAAAGAATAAATATGAATCTTATAAGCAAAATTTAAGAGAGAACTATTTTTAACTGATAATGTTGCCATTCAACTTTTTATTATTAGATATAAAAGCACAATTATGTTAGAACTTATATTCAAAAATTTAATAGTTTTTATATCAAGCTTTAATCAAAAAGCTTTTAAGCAAAATAGGAAGAGGTACTTCTATATCATAATATTCCATCACATACAATGAGATTTATCTTAAGAAAAAGATAGGAGTTTTGATATAATCCTTTTCTGTCTGTCAAAAGTGAAAAAATTTTTCCTGAGTATGTAATGAATAAATAATTTTTTCTTACCATCAAAGTGCTTGAACTCATCTGCCAAAACTTTCACTTACATTTTACAGTTATATGGATATCTCACAATTTGCAAACATTATAATCAAAATAAGGCCACAGTAAGCAATTATTGTTTATTGTATAATTATTTTATATTTTAAACATGAGTATCTACAAGCCTGTTTATAAACATTCTATTTATGAAATTTTTGCTGTATGACAGGGAGCTGCGTTCTACTGAAAAAGAAATGTCGCATTGTTGGAAGAAAAGATCCCTGATAGAAGGTAGAAGTTTTGGTTCCAGAATGATGATGTATTTTTTTCATTCAGCATATAGTCGATTACATGAAGGCTGCCAACACCATCTGCTGACATACATGTCCAAATCATAACACTGGTTGGGTTCTTTGAAGTTGCTGAAATGCACTCAGGATATAGCTCTTCTCCTACTCTGTCTCACATATTTTCACCTATCACTACCAAATAACAATATCCTACTTTTATCACTCCAAATAACTTGCTTCCATTGATAATCTGTCCATTCAGTGTGTTGTTTAGCCCACTGAATTCATTTCTGGTGCTGCTATAGATTCAGATATGGCTTTTTTCTCAGAATACTATTTCTTAGTCCAACATCTAATGATCATCATCTTATCATTCTTGAATTGACAAAAACATCAATTAAACCAAGTGTTCTGCCTAATGATCTTAGATGAAATTCTTCTGTTTTTAAGACAACTTTTTTTTCTTCTGTCATTCACAGATTGTGTGCATTTTTTTTGTGGCCTTTTCCTCTATTTTTTATTTATTTTTTTTCCTCTTTATAACATAAATAAAACTTTCATACTCCAGATTTAATCACTGCTCCACTTATCTTGCAATTTCAGCATAGAAAAAGGCAGTTTCGTGTAATACAACAATTTTGCATCTTTTTCTGGGTACCCAGTTAACTCTTTTATGATGTCATTGCTCTATACAGTGGTGTTCAATCTTTTTTATTATATGAGCTACTTTCCTATACTGAGATATTTGGCAATCTACTCACTTATATAAATCACATTACCCAACCTGATATCTGATTATGCATAATTATGCAGCTAAATGTGCTCATTCACTTCGGAGACCTATTCTCCCAGCCCTAAAACTTTAAAGAAATTAAAAACTTTATTTGTGTATTTAAAAAATATTTATTACTTTTAATTATTTTAATACAACAAATATATTGGAATAAAATATTTTTCTTTATTTTGGAAAACCAAAGTTAGAAAAAACAACAGATTGATTACAACCCCCTAAGTTTCAGGAAATGCTGGTTTATTAAAAAAAGTTAATGTGAAATTTAGGCATTGTTTAGAGCTTGCAATATTTTCATAGTCAGGTTAATATGAAGAAATGGCCAATGGCAGACAATCATCCAAGTGATCATTTGTAATTTGGTTTCTTGATTTTTTTTATGACTTTCATATTTGAAAAAGCGAATTCTGAAAAATATGCTGATCCGAAACACGACAGAATTTTTTGCGTAGTATCAGTTAATATTGAAAACTTTTCATGTGTATACTTCCAAATAATAAGAAAATTATTGATTTGACAATTTTAATGAAAAATAAATAAATAATAGCAATATTAAAAAATTAAAGAATTAAAAAATAATACAAAATAATGATAAATTATTATATTTTCAGTTTTAATTAAATTTGTAAGTAAGTAGGAATAAACAAGATCGACCAAAAATTGCAACGGGTTGAATTTGCAATCGACAAGTTGAACGCCCCTGCTCTATATCTATAATATACATTTTAAATTTGATTAAGCGTAAAAATATTCACACAATCACCAACTGTGCTTCAGTCACACCAATAACAACTTTTTATCACAGAATAAACATTAAAACTCTCTTGTCCTGACTTGAAACATGTTCTGCTATTGCCAATTTGATTGGTTTCCAGAACAAAGACTATGATTGGCCAGTACGGTTTGCAATTTCAATCCACTTAGCTCAATCATATCTGTGTTTGTTTTTAAACTAAAGCAAGCATAACTTTTTGTTGTGCAGATATTTGAATTCTGTTTTTTGTATTGAATTTTGCATTAAATTATCTTTCAACTGATATATAAATATTTGCATTTAGTGAAACATAACATTTGTTATAGGCATGCAAAGTTTCAAAAACATGAAATTTTCAAAAAATGTCCATAATTTTGGCCATCACTATATATATGCATAAAAGTTTGTCATATATGCTATACAAAAGCCACTTATAAAATATGCAATAATTTGCAAGTACCTTCCATTAGTTTGGCTAGAAATTTTGCATCTCTGTTGGTAGCAGGTATCTAATGTTTTAGAATGATTCTAGTGATTGTATTCATCTTTTGATTTGGAGAACCACACATCAACAAATCAAAGCATTTATTAAAAGTGGCCAAGGTTTAAATAATAGATTGAATTATCCTGTTTCGGAATATGTGTAATCCTCGACTTACAATGACTTGAGTTACAATGATTCGCACTTACAATGGCCAGAAATTATTACTAAAAGTTCTCTAATTCAACTTTGATGCTTATATATACAAGATGTATCTTACTACCCATATCACCCTTTTTTCTTGGGAACACAATGAAGTAGGAAGTAGGGAGAAAAATTTTGATGACCAAAGTATATCCAGAGAATTGAATGGTCATGATAAAAATTTTGTGGGTTCACCAGAAGTAAGTGCACAAGTGGTCAATTTTGAAATCTCCAGTGAAAACAAATTCCGACTTTGGCATAATTGGCTAGAACTGTGAAAAATAAATAACTTTTGAAAGTTTTTTAATATCACCTACGGATTGTGAGATATCATGCAAAAAAAATGCTGCTGCATGTACTGCTGATTGGGTTATTCAAGTAATAAGAAGAATCTGACAGAGGGTGTCTGTGTACTCCATGGTGCACTCATAAGGGGTCTGAAACAAGTCAGGAAACCCTTGATCTTGAGTATGGCTCCGTGTCAAACTGTGATGGCGAAAGACTTGTCACACCTGTGGTTCAAGTACTACCACAAAATATCTAATGTGTATAATACTGCTCTTTGCTGCTTCAGTAGTGTTTCGCAGGGTACACCCAAGTACACAGATGCCCTCTGTCTGATTCTTCTTATTGATTGCCAAAATCGTCATGTGTTATCATTGAAGATTTCAGAAGTTGACCGTTTGTGCACCAACTTCTGGTGAGCCCACAAAATTTTTATTATGACCATTCAATTCTCCGGATATACTTTGGTCATCCAAATTTTTCTTCCTACTTCCTATCTCATCACATTTCTGAGAAAAATCTCATCACATTTCTGAGAAAAAAGAGTGGTATGAGTGGTAAGATACACCCTGTATGTATACATGTATCATATTGCTTTATTACTGTATCTCTTCATAAATCTGTTCATATCCAGTAAGAGAAATAATTCTCTAATGAAAATTCCAAGGTAAAAAAGAAGGCAAGGAGTTTTGTTTTGTTTAACAATTTTAGGTTAAATATAAACTTAGTTTATGAAAATATTAAAACCAAATCAAACAAAACAAGAATTAAAAAAGTCCTTGACTTACGTCAGAATCGACTTACGACTGAGACGTTGGAACAGAACCCTGTTGTAAGGCAAGGACTACCTGTACAGTGGGTGATTGGGCGTACCTGTTGTAAATATCTGTGACGATGGGCAACTACATCTGATCTTTCTATGAAAAAATGATCTGATATCAGTCGCCGTATTTAAAGTGAAATTTATTTTTCATTATTCGACGAAGCGATCTTTCGCTTTCTTCGTAGTTTATTTTCTCTCTTACACATACAAAAATTTCCAGTACGGTTGGATATTTATTTTCTCTGAAAATTTCCTGACACAGTTGCCGAATACAAAAAGAAAATTCCTCGACATCACTTAACACAGATATCCTTGGTCATTTTTTACCTGGGGTTCGAATTATTTCTTCCAAATCCTGTGTAGTTCTGTCAACAATTATTCTTCGACAGGTTGAATATGATATGCCTGTTGCTTTGCTGGTCTCTTTAATAATTGCATCGTTACTATCTCCAGATTTATTTTCGTTTAGATAATTAAAAACATTAAAAATAATCGTTTGAGCTTGACTATTTAAAGTTTTTCCTTGAATAAACATACTACGATCACTAGTAGACGCCATTACAGTTTAGTAAGAGGAACTCTGGGTAAATCCAGATCATTGCAGTCAATAAGGACATACAACACGCATGCGTCATTTTCCTTCTTCTTTCGTGCCGGCAACTATAAGTCATTAATTTATATTATATTTGTTGCTAAAACATTTTGCTATCATAAAAATTAAATTTCTTGAAGAGTTTTTGAAATTTCTGAGATTTGGAAATAAATTTTGAAAATATGAATGTTTGTAACTTGAGGAAGACCTGTAATTATCTATTGTTTTTTGTCTATGCTTC
Source organism: Olivierus martensii (assembly GCA_000484575.1). NCBI lineage: Eukaryota > Metazoa > Arthropoda > Arachnida > Scorpiones > Buthidae > Olivierus > Olivierus martensii. Next base: position 7,403 of record AYEL01084409.1, read on the forward strand.
TCAGTTAAATATCAAAAATGATTATTTACATATTTATAGGATAATCCACAACCAAGCCGATGTCTTGGAGTGTTTGGCTTGAGTTTATATACTCAAGAGCGTGATTTAAAAGAAGTTTTTTCAAAATATGGCCCATTGGAAGATGTTCAAGTAGTATATGATGCACAGGTAAATATACTGAAGAAATTTTAATGAAATAATTTGTAAAATTGTTTTTCATTTTTTTATGCAAAATTTGTTTAATTGCTTTTTTATCATAGTTTTAGATTGATATTAAAATTAAAAAAAATTATTTATAGACAGCAGTTTATAACATTAAACTTCTTAACATTTTCTCAAAGATATTTAAACATTTCTATTTCCATCATAAATTGAATAATTTATAAGTGAACATTTGGCTAATAAAAAAATTTTCATTTCTAATATGAGCGTTTTTGTTCAGAATGCATAATATTCTGAAAAAAAGTAGCAATATTCTAAGAATATTCAACATTATCAAAATCAATACATCATATGTATCCAAATTTTGGCACATATTTTGATACTTAGTGTATCCCCGAAAATAAGACCAGGTCTTATTTTCATCATTTATCAAATTTTATCTGAATTAAGTTTGATAGATTAGACCAGCACTTCTCAAACTTTTCGACTTGGTGACCCCTTTTACCCGAGAAAATACAGAGTCCGCCAGAAAAATGTATACACTCTTTGTCATCCTGTATCAGGATACTGGCATTGACAATTGTTCTGAAATTTAAGTATGTTGTAGTATGGTTTTTCGCTCAACAGATGTTGTTACTGTCAGCACGGTTAGTGAAATAAGAAAATGGCAGGAGCACGCTTGACATTCGAGCAGCGTAAGTATGTTTTATCAGGTTTGGGAATGCCATTGAAGTGCAGCATCAGTGGAGAGGGGAGTTTGGTACTGAACCACCAACCTGCCTAAAAATCAAACGCATTGTTGACAAGTTTGAGGTGCATGGAACGATTTGCGATATTCACAAAGGTAGATCAGGAAGAACGCCTACAGCAACAAGTCCTGCTTTGTTGGCTCTCGTGTTGGAAAAGTTTGAAACGTCACCACAGAAGTCTGCTACGCAATGTGCACGGGAGGTGGGGGTTAGCACTACAAGTGTATAACGAATTTTGAAAAACGCTAAGTGGAAATGTTACATTCTGCGATTACTGCATGCCATTAATGATGACGATCCTGATCGTCATCATTAATGGTATGTGATTGAACTGTGTAATGATTAAACAGTGTGTACATTTTTCTGGCGGACTCTGTATTTTTGCGATCCTGGGTATAGAGGTATATAAACTAAGAATATGAATTAAAACATTTGCTAAAATTTCTGTGACCCTCAAATTTTTTACGCGACCCCATATGGGATCGTGACCCACACTTTGATAAGCACTGGATTAGACTATAAAATCAACAGTATGAGGAGATGATAATCAAATGCTATCGAGATGTTCAAATATAAACAATGTTTTTCACATAATTTTTAAAAAGTATTCTGGCAATTGAAAAAAATTTAAGAACTATCATCAAAAGGATGTTTTTTCAATGATTATACACAAACTGATTTGCAAAAGGTTGGCTTAATAAAATTAGGATTGAATTTAAATCGTTTTTTTTTTTTTTTTTTTTTTTTTTTTTTTTTTTTTTTTTTTTTTTTTTTTTTTTTTTTTTTGTTCCACTTCTTTGATATCTAAAATGTCATTAAGAAAATATTTTTAATTATTAAGATAAAAATAATAATTTTCATATTTTCAGACTGGAAGATCACGTGGATTTGCATTTGTTTATTTTGAAAATGTTGAAGATTCAAAAATGGTAAGTTAATTTTATGTAATGAACTTTATTGATCTCTCTCTTGTTTTTGTGCATAAAGCTTTCTTTTATCTAATATTCTAATTTTTATTTTTATTTATTCAGTTTTTCTCTATTATAATAGTTTTATGAAAAAGGATTGATTGTCGTTTGCTAATTGTTTTATATTGTTTGAAATTGATAAAATCAAAGCTTAAATCTATCATGATTTCAGTTTTAATATCACATAGAATAATTTGCTGTTTATTCCTGCAAACACAACCTCCTATAAACAGCAAATTATCATATATACTGTCAATTTGCCACGTGTTCTGTGAAATTTGAAATGAAATACTATATATGAATATATACAATGGATTTATACTGATAAATTTTTAATAACTGTCTTGTGAAAAAAAATTTGTGCATTTTCATAAATTTATTATAAATTTACAATAAAGTGGAGCACAAATTTTCATATAATAAAATATTCAATATTCTAATTGATTCTCAAAGTTTTTGTTAATTTTTGCCAAATATACATGCGTAGCCTATAAGGTTGCAAGGGCCTTGGAATTATCAAAATATTAATTTAGCTTAATATCTGAGAGAGGGAAAAAGAGAGAATATAATTATAAACTGGCAAAATCTTATTTATCCATGGACTAGGAACTTCTTTTATGTTGCAAGTTCCTTGCTCCACATGAGAAAGAAAGAAGCTGTATCTTCCAAACAAACAAATAGCACTGGTCCCTTGTCCTGAGGGATGAGCAGATGGATATGCTTATACACTAAAAGAGGAGAATTGGTTGTTTCCTAATTTCCATCAGGGAAAAATAGAAGAAATGCCTTGAGTTAAAAGAAGATTGTCCCACTTGGCAGTGATCTGACAGACGAAGGGAAATGACTAGTGCCACATAGGAATATAGTGGAATGAAGAACAATGGCATTTAGGGAAATTAAAACAATTTCCTTTCTCTCTTTCAGTTATATGCTCTCAACAAGGTGAACAGCTCTTTGATAAAAAGTCAAAAATCTCAATCTTCTTTCACTATATCTAAGTTTGGCTTGAATTATATTGCTTAGTTAACATTTTTTATTATTATTATTATTATTATTATTATTATTATTATTATTATTATTATTATGTTATAGTACATCAATGTGGGCACGGAATATTTCCGGGTCAAAGTGCTATGTCGGACACGAGTCAAGACATAGCTACTTGTGATGTTTAATTGTAATTTAACTAACTGTCTGTGTCAGTGTTGAGAAACTTTCTTACTATGTTGCATGTATTGAGTAGAGATGCTTTTTGTAGTGTTATGTATGTCTTGGGATGTAGATCTAGTGTTTTGAGGCTTTTGTGTAGTGTGTGAGGGATTACTCCTGTGGAGGAGAATATAATGGGTACTATGACTACCTTTTCATTCCCCAGAGGTGCTTAATTTCTGGTGAGAGTTCTGTGTATTTGCTAATTTTTTGGGTGAATGCATCCTGGATGTTGTGTGTGTCTGGTATTGAGATGTCTATAATGTAGGTAACTTTACTTTGCTTGTCTATGAGAGTGATGTCTGGTCTGTTGTGGTGTATGGTTTTGTCTGTTAGGATTGTTCTGTCATAATATATCTTGTGTGTCGAGTTTTCTAGGATTGTGTCTGGTATGTATTTGTAGTATAGTGTTTATTCATTTATATTTGGTTGCAAGCTTTTGGTGTATTATGTTTGCTACTTGGTTGTGTCTGTGCAGATAATCTGTTTGTGCAAGCAGCTTGCAACCAGATGTAATGTGTTGAATTGTTTCGGATGCTATGTGGCATTTCCTACAAGTATCATTTGTCAATGTGCTGTCCTTCAGTATATATTTTCTGTAATTTTTTGTGTTTATTACCTGGTCTTGTATTTGCTATTATAAATCCATCTGTTTCTAAATAGATCCCCTGACTAGCCAGCTGTTTGACAGTTTAGTGTCTATGAAGTGTTTCTGAAGGTCGTGTGGGTGTCTGCCATGGAGTTCCTTTGTACTCCAGGATGTTTTCTTTTCTTGTATGTGTGCAATATTGTCTATTGGGTTTGAAGTGTTGTTCTGTAGATTTAATAGTGTGATGTTTCTATCTGTCAAGACTATAGCTTTATGTAGTTCTGATGTATGTTGTTTTTATGAAAGAACTCTCTCAAACTATAAATCGCAAAAAGACTATAATTCCTCTGGCTCAAACTCTGCACTTTTTTTACTTGTATGTTCATCCGTACACTCTTAACAAAGAAATTACTCGGATCTAATTCCAAGTCTGGACAACTGATAGCTTCAGTGATTGCCCCCTCCAAAGGGGCATAAACTGGTTGGGCTCGCCCACAAGAATCAGAAAGTGCCTATTGTACTTACAAGTTAATTAGTAAGGATCCAAAATACACGATCATTAACAAAACATTTAAACATACCTTTTCATATTCTTCTCTATTGTCAATATTTTCTTTGGGAAATATGAGATCTTTGTCAATTATAATTTTTTGATCTCTTAATTTTTAATTTTTTGGGCATGAACCTTGATCTCCTTAAAAAATTTTTTTTGCTTGTAGCAATGGAAATGTCAGATATATTTGTAGGTGGTGTGCTTATCATCAGATTTTCAGCTTTCAGCAAGCTCTTACAATAAATGAGAGTATTTGTTAACAAAAGCATTTTTCATCTCATCATCCTTCTTTTTTCTTCTAATTCTGAGCTTGACTCCAGAGAAATTTCTACTCTCTGATCACTTGGCTCTAACATTTTTGCCTCTTCTTGCACTCACAAGTCCTTTGAAATTAACTGCAGTTTAACCTTTATTCCATAAACATTCCCCAAGTGCAATAAAACTTTGAAACCTAACCATTTGTAAATTATCACATAGTGTAACAATTTGAAACTATCAATACAATAAATACTTTGTATTGTTCAGGTTAGAACTTTATTCCCTTATGTTGTTATTACTCTTCTCTTAAATAAGATAGTATTATGAGCATGTAGAAAAACAAAGGTTTTTTATGAAAAAACTCTTTGTTACAAAATATTATGTATAAAGTTTAAATACATTCCTTTATACGTGTATTTAAACCTTTATAAACTTTTTTACATGTATATTTGTGATGGAAATTTTAAAGGGTATAGCAAACAATACAAAACAATAAAATAATCCAAAATAATAATTTTTCATTAATAAAAATACATTATACAATAATCTACTTCATTTTCAATTAAAAAAATTAGATGACATTCGAATCCACATCTTTCCCATCAACATGATAATAGTTCAAAGTCACAATATTCAATAACAATAATAATTTAAACCTAACTGTTTTTACAACTCTGCAAATCCAGAGTCCAGACTGAGCTCAGGTCTTTTTACTATTTCCTTAAATAAAATTAATCAAACACCAACTAATGTCTATAAGACAAAAACAGACAATCGAAAAACTTATGTCTTAAAGTATCAAACAAGTACAGCAATACCTCGCATAGTCCGGTTTCACTATAGTCCGGATTGTAATTGTTAATAAAAAATTTTTAATTTATTTTTTTAGACTAAGTATGAAATGTAAGTGTGCTTGCTACTTTCAACTTATATATGACTCGAATAGCTACTATGATGAGCTGAGACAAGCAGGCGGCTACTCCAGTGTTGCCAAATTTATCTGAACAACGTTTGTTATAGTGCCTGCTCTTGAAGTGCATCGTCAGTTGCTGTTTACTGCCAAACGTTTAATTGAATCATTGAATGGGAATGAATACTGGGCATATCGGTGTTTGCGACTCATCAGCCTGTGGCAGCCCAGTTCAAGTGGAATCCGCCTTTACGTAGAGCACCACTCTGGATTTATAATGGCACCGAGTGGCCGACTTGGAGAAAGCAAATGTGTTCACCTGCTGGGCAAGCCCTCTTTACCTATTCGTTTTTATGGGCTCGGATCCACTTTTTTCCCCTTCTGTCTATTATAAATCTTTATAAAAGGTTTTAATGTTTAATGCGTATGAAATAATTATTAATGTAAGAATTTACCAATTTAAAAAAACATAAATCGAAAATTTCTTGAACCAATTATAATTTTTTTCCCATTAAGGTTACGTACCTCAAATAGTTGGTAAGAAAGACCAATTAACCGGACTATGCGAGATATTACTGTATTAGATCTAAATAATGAAAATGATGTTAGAAACTAATACTAATAAATTGAATAAATTCTCAAAGTTAAATAATAAGTAATTTATTTTGCTCAACCACTTAAATAAAAGTGTTAATCCAAGCTTTATCTAAACAGTAATAAAGCACAAAACAAGTTATTAATATTTACTCAAAATTCAAAAATCCAAATATAGTGGTACCTTGGTTAACGACGGTAATCCTGAAACAGATTACTGTCGTTAACCAAAACCATTGTTATCAAAGGTGCAATTCCCCATAGGATTTAATTGAAAATTGATTAATTCATTCCGGCTCCTTCCGACAACCATAGTAAATATTAAAAATGCAGATAACTTATTTAAAATGTTCTAAAAATATGGAATATATCATTTATTTATTATATTATTTTTAATGTCCTAAAAATATGGAAAATATCATTTATTTATTATATTGTTCCGTCTCCTTCCCACAACCATAGTAAATATTAAAAATGCAGATAAAACTCATATAGAAAAATATCATTTATTTATTATATTTGCTACAAAAAAAATTAACATTTTCATGAAAACAGTTTTTAATTATCAATCTCACCAGAAGGACAATTAGATCGGAGGTTCATGAAAACAGTTTTTAATTATCAATCTTCACCAGAAGGATAATTGGGCTCACTTCGGAGTTTTTTTACAAACCAACCGGTAACTACTGATTAGCAGCTTATAGATTCAATGATTATTATACAGATAAGATTTGATACTGATTAGCAGTTTATAGATTCAACGATTATTATACAGATGAGATTTGATTTTGCCTTTATGGCGGAATGAACAGTGACACGCATTCGCTGATTTATTGTCTATATGAACTGTCCCATAAATACTGATTAGCAGCTTATAGATTCGACAAATGAATCCATAAACACTGATTAGCAGCTTATAGATTCAACGATTATTATACAGACGTAAACACTGATTAGCAGCTTATAGATTCAACAATTATTATACAGATGATAAATACTGATTAGCATCTTATAGATTCAACGATTATTATATAGATAAGATTTGATACTGATTAGCAGTTTATAGATTCAACGATTATTATACAGATGAGATTTGATTTTGCCTTTATGGCGGAATGAACAGTGACACGCATTCGCTGATTTATTGTCTATATGAACTGTTAAACTACTGATAAGCAGTTTATAGATTCAACTCTTATTATACAGATAAGATTTGATTTTGCCTTTTGATGGCGAATGAACAGTGACACACACTCGCTGATTTATTGTTTATATGAAGTGTAAGATCTCGGACCGACATTTTTTCTTCTAATGGAATCCGAAACTGCGACGTCACCCACTTGCAGGTGTCAAGTAATATATAACACAAGCAAACAATAGAATCAGACTTTGTTTGCAGAATTTAAAATAATAATCGTCTAGAAATCACTTTAAGAAACTAAAAACTAAAGTATTGTGCATCTATTTTTAATTAATTAAATAATTTGTTTTCATTACTATATGTTAATTGTGATTTACTTATATATATTTTTATATGATTATAATTTTATTAATTTTAATAATGATATTGTCGGATTTGAATTGATTGTGATAAAAAAAAAAATAACGATTAACAATTGAGCTAACGAATCACGTGATGCGATGACGAGCTGTTTTAGAGCTCTGTTTTGTTGGAAGTTCACATAATCAGCAGTCGTTAGCCAAAGTCTGCGTCGTTAACCAAGACATTTTTTTCTTACAAACATTCATCGTTAACTAAGTACGTCGTTATCCGAGGCCGTCATTAACCAAGGTACCACTGTATTCACAACAATAATAAATATAATCTAAGATACTAATTAATTCTAATACCTCCACTCTCTGATACAAACTTAAGAATTTGTTGATCTTACATGAAATTCAGAAGTTACTAATCAGTTCCACTCAATATGAAACACTTTGCTGGGTCAGTTAGCATGCATGTTTTTATCCTAGTGACTTTGAGCTTGTTTCATTTACATAAGTTGTGTGACAAGTTCAAGTTTCTTAGTTTACAGGGCAATCAATTCATGTCATTCTCTTTAGAAATTAATTATATACTGAATATAAAACATTGATAAGAGATCATTCTTATATTCTCACATCGGATCAGTGGTAATGATATAGATTAGATGACGTCGAGCCGAGAGAGTTTATCAAGAGACAGACTTCTGGTCCATAACACGTAATTTTTAACTGATGAGATGGAGAACATGAAAAGTGAGTTAACCCTTAATAATAAATAATAATGAAAATAATAAATAATAAAAAAGAGCATAATAAAACAATAATAAGGATAGGTCAGTGTTAATTTATTCACAATAGTAATTAAACCTGAATGCATTGTCCTACAACAGAACTCAATAAATTGATGATATTACATGGTATATAAAGAATACAGAAAAGTTTAGCCCTTTTTTTTGGGAATGCCTGGTTGGAAGTTCACATAATCAGCAGTCGTTAGCCAAAGTCTGCGTCGTTAACCAAGACATTTTTTTCTTACAAACATTCATCGTTAACTAAGTACGTCGTTATCCGAGGCCGTCATTAACCAAGGTACCACTGTATTCACAACAATAATAAATATAATCTAAGATACTAATTAATTCTAATACCTCCACTCTCTGATACAAACTTAAGAATTTGTTGATCTTACATGAAATTCAGAAGTTACTAATCAGTTCCACTCAATATGAAACACTTTGCTGGGTCAGTTAGCATGCATGTTTTTATCCTAGTGACTTTGAGCTTGTTTCATTTACATAAGTTGTGTGACAAGTTCAAGTTTCTTAGTTTACAGGGCAATCAATTCATGTCATTCTCTTTAGAAATTAATTATATACTGAATATAAAACATTGATAAGAGATCATTCTTATATTCTCACATCGGATCAGTGGTAATGATATAGATTAGATGACGTCGAGCCGAGAGAGTTTATCATATTAGATGACGTCGAGACTTCTGGTCCATAACACGTAATTTTTAACTGATGAGATGGAGAACATGAAAAGTGAGTTAACCCTTAATAATAAATAATAATGAAAATAATAAATAATAAAAAAGAGCATAATAAAACAATAATAAGGATAGGTCAGTGTTAATTTATTCACAATAGTAATTAAACCTGAATGCATTGTCCTACAACAGAACTCAATAAATTGATGATATTACATGGTATATAAAGAATACAGAAAAGTTTAGCCCTTTTTTTTGGGAATGCCTGAGAGTTGCATTGTATTATTTTACCTGGATTTGTGGGAGAGTAGTACTATAACATATGTAAAGATTGGCAAAATCAGAGTGGGCCACTCCCTTGTAAGATCGGTGAAAAATAAGAAATTGACAAATTTTTTAAAAGAATATTGAACATAACATTATAATTATTTCTTATATATTTGAAACATTTAAGAAAACAAAAATAAACTTCATTCATACCAATAATTTGGATAGTTCCTTGATTGTAAAATTAAATAATGAAAAATTCTTGATTATACATTATTTGAAGAATATTATTTTTATCTGCTTATAAAGTTCTGAATAGAGAGTAGATACTTTAATGTGTAATTTATATTGTACATAGTGATTTGGAATAAATGTTTCAAATAAAAATAAAACTTTCTTGTATCTTAAACTGTTAAATTTTCAATGTCTTAAATAGCAGTAATGAAATATAACACTATTAAGATTACTGTTAATAGAAATAACAATGCAATAGTGGATACAAAATATTAAAATGAAATTCATTTCAAAATATAAATAATGATTAATGCTTAAAATTAGAAAAAAGCATTATGCTTTTGTGAATAGTCATTTTCTAAATTCTCAAAATTTGATGATAATTACATATAGATTAACAGTTTGATTGTATTGAAATACTATTTTACTTAAAATATATATATTAGCAGTATGATTGCTATGCATTTATTTTATTTACAAATAATATATATACTGGATTATCTAGATGTTTGATTAACCCGCATAATGCAATCTGTTATCTGAATGAATGGGGTTTACTAAAATTCCAAGAATTAATATCAAAAATGAGTGCAAAGAGCAGGATAATCAATAAAGACCTTCAGATTTTTCTTTTTTAACTTAAAATAAATTTATTGGCGCACTTTCGACCCTCTGGCTCCTCTATGGCAAATCATAAAAAGCATATTGTTTTTTATGGAGGAGACTCAGAGGATCGAAAGCGCTTCAATAAATTTATTTTAAGTTAAAAAAGAAAAATTTGAAGGTCTATTTATCAATGATCTGATCTTTGCACCAATTTTCAATATTTGTTTAAAAATGGAGCAGTGTATTTCAAATCTTAATAGTATTCAAACAATTTCTACTAAATATGAAAAATAACAACATAAAAAATAGTATGGCTTTATTCAATTTTTTTAGCAATAAGCATATTATCATCATTATTTAAATTGAAACTGTATTGTATCCTATCACACTATCAGGTTAAATAAATTAAAAATGTACTGTTTTAATTCTTACAGAACAAATCAGTGTTATAGGGGTATGAATTTATGTTGTGATGTAATTTTACTGAATAACAATTATCAACTTCTTTAGTTTTAGAAATATTTATCTATATGTAATTATTTGTGATATATTCTTAATTTCATAAATCAGTACTGTAGATACAATATACATACAGATAATTTTCAAATAAGTATTATCTCTAAAAATATTTTAAATATATTATAAAATTCTGTTTATAATACTAATTTTGCCTGTTGTTTCTAAAAATTTCTAATTTTAAAGTATGAATATTAATGTACTTTCTAAAATTTTTACATTGAAATTATAAATTTTAATAAACAGTTTAATTATAATTTTACATGCAATGCAAAATTTAATCTTTTATTGCATGCTCTATTAGTTATTTTCAGTTTACAAACTCAAATTTTTTCATGTTAAAATTTCATTCATAGTTTATATCTTAAGATAAACATTTTTTAACTTTATTAAAATTTATTATAAGTATAGAAAAATTGAAATTTGGCACTTGTTTACAGGCAAAAGAGAGATGTAATGGGCAAGAAATTGATGGACGTAAAATAAGAGTTGATTATTCCATTACACAAAGAGCTCACACACCAACACCTGGAATATATATGGGAAAACCAACCTAGTAAGTTAAAAAAAAAAAATATGTATATGTAATTATAGAACTTAGAAGATTATAAAAATAAGGTTTGATATCAGTTGTTCACTTTCTATTTTTGTTAGTATATTATATGTTAAGTAAAATATAATTAAATATTTAATACATTGAGATCTTCTGATGTGTATATTGTTATGGGTAATGTGCAAAATCTGGTTTATGTCAAGATTAACTGGGAGATGTCAACATTATCTACGTTCAAAGGATAAAGACAGAAATAAAAAGTAATTTATCTCATTTTCATTCTTTTCCAGATAATCTCGACATTATCCAATAAGAACTGGTAACGTTGAAAACTAATTTGTAAAACTAAGCACAAACGACTACAACATACTGAAATAAAATGAGAATTTCTAAACTGAAATGTAAAAATAATTAGTTTTACAAATTACCAGTTCTTATTGGATAATGTATTTTAGCAGCCATGTGTGGGTTGAAGAAAATTCCCAAATGCAACTTCCTCATGGCTCTCAACCTTGGGTCTGCATTAATGTTTGGGCCGGAATTCTCATCGACTTTTTAATCGGCCCATATGTAATGCCTCCTCGCCTAAACTCAAATTTGCTGTATTGCCTAATCTCGATTGTCTACATATATAGACAGCCACGAAGCCAAGAAACAATAATTGCGTATGTGCAATTATTTCTTCAAATTTCAAATATGACATTATCCAAATCTGGACTTTACCCATAATATATACAAGCCATTGAAGTGGAATAAAAAATGATAAATAATTTTAAAAAATTCAATCCTAATTTACGCAGTATAGCTTTTGCATTTATTGGTTGGAAAATATGTGCCTCTGATGATAGTTTCTAAATTTTTTGATTGCCAAAATGTTTTTAAAGTTAGACAATTCTGAAACTTTCATAAATAGCAATAAAAGAGTGCATTTCTGTTCATTTTTTCAAATATTATATTGCTATTATAATAAATTGATGCGAGAAGAAATCATTATACACTATAAATCTTGAACAATTTTAAAATTCAAATAAGAGATTTATGTAAATGAGTAATAATAATAATCTGACTACTAAATTATATCTGTGTTGTGTTGATTTTTTGTCATTTTTTTCTGTAAAACAGTAAAATATGTTTTTAAATAAATAAAACCTGAGTGCTGAATGAAATATTAATTAATAATAGAAAATAATATAAAAATTGAAACAATTTTTATATGATTTCCTATTGTTAATTCAGTATTATAATTTTTTTTAACTAATATTAATATAGTACTAGAGTAACAGATTATCTCGATCTAATATTTGTATTTAAGATGAAAATATTAATTTACTGTTTATTCTGTTGTATATTTTAAATAATAAGTTCATCATTTTTCACTCAGTATACAGTGTATATCTAGTTCATCAATAAAAATTTAATCTCATAGTCTGATTTATTTTATGGTTTTATATTTGATTGTATAAAAATGAAAATGACAGAATATAATTTTAATATTATATACTATATATATGTTTTTAAATGACATTTGATTTACTGCTATTTTAAATTTACAGTCCACGATATGGAGGCAGTGGTGGAGCTGGAGGTGGAAGTGGCGGTGGTGGCTACAGAGGGCGTTCCCCATCTCCTTACTACAGCCGTAGTCGAAGATATTCCAGGTCTCGATCCCGCTCCTATTCACCCCGTAAGTACGGCTACTACTGAGGGCAAAAGGAGTAATTGATGTTCTACAGTGCTTCATTTGTGGTATAAAATGTAACACTTAAGACAAGATTTTATTTGTAATCAATCATCACTCGATGTCACGAAAGAGAAAAAGTAGAAAATTTCATTCACTTTGTAATTTAATAGGTATACTTTTCACGTCGTCTTCGACATATGTATTACACCAAATCGGAATTTTACTGTACTGTAAACAAAATTACTATTATTATTGCCGACAATGATTACTTGTCATCGGTTCGTAACGTACACTGTTCATTGCGTATAAAATCGAGGGAAACATTATTCATTAAAAAAAATAAAAAAATAATTATTGGATTGTGACCATTTTTGTTTCCTACTACCTGTACTTTCTCTCTTACCCTTGTCTGTTCATCATTTTCAAATAAAGTTGTTGACAATCCATTAACCGTGTTTTTGTTTGGATTTTAAGGGTCACAAGACAGAAATAAGAGGATGAAGAGTCGAAGAATATTTATCCTCATATTGGTGAAGATAGAAAATGTATATTAGAATACAAACGAAACAGTATAAGTAATATGAAGAAACAAGTTAGGTGTTTGAAGCATTCGATTACGGAAGCAAATAGAAGAGAGCAGGGAAAATTTAATAGCTGGCAATCAAGACTTAGAGAAAAAAGAAAATTCAAGGGGAAAATTAAGTGAATTGTTGAAGAAAGAAGTATGCAAGCTAAAGAAGCAACGAAAGCATTTGATGTTTGTTTTTAGGTAAGCAAACATCAGTGTCGGGGAAATTTAAATCTTTTTTGGCCCGATGTAAATAATTTTTACCCTAGATTATTTTGTGGATTCTTCTGGGTTTAAATCAAATTTGCAAAATGTTGAGTTGGAAATCGATTATTTTCGGCACCAGTCCGGAAATAGGAGATTTCCAACGATGTCGTTTAATTCTAAATTTTCAATTAATTTTTCCCCTTAAAAAAAAAGAGAAAAAAAATTGGGCAAAGTCAGTTGGTGAAATAGGTTAGCTTAGTGACATTAGCTTTGAGTATGAGTTAAGCTTGCTGATCGGTAACTCGAAATAGTTAATCTCAGATGAGCAATTTTTTGTTTTTAAACTTTAAATACATTTAGCTATTAGCTATTATATAATTACATTAATTTTAAATTTAAAAGCGTATAAAATATTTTTATTTTAAGGATTAGGATTGGAATAGGGAAAGTGGGCAAGGTTTTATTGATACATCTCGCACTTCTAATGTAATTTTTGAGCATTTCAGCATTCATGTTCCGAAGGTGAGTATCACAGAATATTTCTTTGAAAAACCGAAGAAATTTTCGACTTTAAGGTGAGTACGATATTACGACGTTAGCAAATATTTTATTAATGGCACTCTGTTGAAAGTGGAATTCAATGAGATAATGATAATATTTTACATTTTATGTAAATTTTTCATTGTCTGATTTATGATAGGAAGAAGAGAATAATAGATATTTCAGGTCCCGAAAGTATGCTGCTATACTGAAAAGAAAATACGGCAACAGTTGTACGGGACTGTTTATTTGAAAATGTCAAATAAAAACATTAAAGACTGATTGTTAGTTATGTTTTTATTGTTAATAACTAATTAAATATTAATCATATTTATATTCAAGGATATTTTTCTAATATCAAGAGAAGATTTCGGTTATTTATGATAGGAAGAAGTAATAGCGAGTTTCCTACTGCTTCAGTCATCGATAAGAAAGAAAACTACCAATACATCCTTTCCATGCTTTTTTTAGATTACGGTAATCATTAATACAGTAAATCTTTTTTTTACACTTAAAGCTTTTATATAATCAGTGTGTGCTGTTATGTAAGACAAATTTTCTTGGAACACTATTGTGCCAAGGAATATTGAGAATCCTCTAGTATGTTGAGTTTAAACTTAATAGCATGAATAATTGTTTTTGTGATTGTTAATGTACTTGCCTTAAATTCCAAAATTTATTATTATTTTTTTTTTTTATAAATTTACCAGATTCTTATCGGTAAGGTTACAGAAGTAGTCATCATCATCAAATTTTCACTGTTTCTAAAATCAAAATGTTGTACAGAGTTTTAAAGAAAGAAATTCCAAAATTTATTATTATTATTTTTTTTTATAAATTTACCAGATTCTTATCGATAAGGTTACAGAAGTAATCATCATCATCAAATTTTCACTGTTTCTAAAATCAAAATGTTGTACAGAGTTTTAAAGAAAACTGTTAGGTATATTAGTATGAATTGTAATTAATGACGTGTTCGATTGATTAGATGATTCATTTTTTTTCTAAATTATAAAGGAAATGAATTGATGATTGTTATGATCGATTAATTTTTAATTGTTTATAATAATAAACTTGTTAAAAATTCGAATAATAGTACCATATAGAATCCTTATATAATGATGCTTCGAAAATA
This sequence comes from Olivierus martensii, assembly GCA_000484575.1. Lineage (NCBI taxonomy): Eukaryota > Metazoa > Arthropoda > Arachnida > Scorpiones > Buthidae > Olivierus > Olivierus martensii. The sequence continues at coordinate 22,676 of AYEL01084409.1, forward strand.
AAGGTAAGTTTAATAATTCGAGTCTACTTTCAGGAAAATTTAATATAATTTGAAATCGGTTAACTGAATAAATTAACTAGCATTTAAAAATTCAATATTATGTAATTGACATACAATAGTGATTTCAAAAAAATTTTCGAATGTATGTCTGAATGCGATGATTCTACGCCACTGGTTCAGTCTCCACTTTCTATGCTGCTCTTCCTTCGCCAGAAATAATGATTTTTATAATGAATTGTAATTTACCTCGTACTGATTTTTTTATAATAAAACAAGGTAAATAAAAATTGAGTGTTTTAAATTATTTAATACGACATTTTTAATTTTGTTTAGAACTTTTATTACAAAAAAAATAACGAGAATGAAAATTTTAAATTATACAAATAGAAATCGGTACAATACATTTAATAAGTAAATCTGATCCAAAAATAGACATAATTAATGCATTCAAACCCACTTTATTAAATCATCCGTTTTGGTAATTTGGATGATAAACCTCTTAATTATTCGGAATTCTTTGTCCATTTATCACTGATAATGAGGACTCTATGTGCAGATTTCTGGTCGTATATGTTCAATCTTCATATATTACTGCAAGAATAGTCTAAATATTGTATCTATCGTAAATGAGCAAATTATATTTACGTATAACGATCCAGAATACTATATATGATACAAAAAGTTCCCTTAACCCTATAGTATCATTCCCTTTCCTACCATTTCTTTTCTCAAATCTCTTCAATTCTATCCTCTTCCCCATAGTACAAGCCCTTTGCTATTTTCTTTCATAAATCTTTCAATTCTAACCTTCAGTTTTTCCTGTAATTTGTTTTTCGAAAAATCTTTGCTGTTCACTGACAATGCAAGATGTGAAAGCATTAACATCGACCATTTCTTATAAGTGACTTAAGACAGTCAATGGTATATCTTAACGCTCTAGATTCGAGCAAAAATTCTGTAAACTTCATTCTGAATGGCTTCATTTACTTCAAATTCTAATGATCACTTATTCGTGCTAATAACTTTTTCACCCTACTTTCCGAAGAAAACAATTGGCCAGACTTGCGTAGTAAAGCGATTACTAGAAGGATCTGGGTCACTAGTTTTTCGCGAGGGATCCGGTCTGTTAAACCCCATTTAATCTTGCGATTGATCTTGTGTTAGGTTCTGAGGCTGCCACCAAAATATCTCTAATGTGTTTGGCGGCGTAATTCAAGATAACTTAATCTGTAGGAAACAGTCGGCTGGAAGATGGTGTGATCTCAACTTTCACCTTGGAAGATCCGGATCTTACCAGTTTTTTAGGAGGATCTAGTTCTGTCTCGTTGAACTCCATTCTTTAGGTTGACCCCCATTATAGGTGGTGATTTATGAAATGACCGCTGCAAAAATAACCATGCGATTACGATATCTAATTTTTAGCGTTGTCAGTGATGGTTGCGCAAATAAGCCCTAACTTAGGGATGCAACAATTATGATAAATATCGATTCCCCATACATTTTACGAAGAATCGATACTTTCCCGGAAAATATCGATATTCAAAATTTTTTGGAGTCAATAAAATGAAGATTAGAAATAATTAAAAAATAAATTCGTTCCTTAAAAATTATTATTTTATGAAATATCAAAAATATTTAAACTTTATTACATTTTGCAATTGATTAGGTTTCTAGTGTACTATATTATTTCTGTTTTATTACAAAAACTATTAAGCTAATTATAGTTCCTTAACCGATCATCGGTTTACTATAGGATTTTATGGGAATTTGATTAATTCGTTCCGGAGATCCAAAAACATAAATAAAAAATTATATAATTTACTACGTTTATATGTAATAATATATATACATAATAGATGAAAATGCAAGACTTTTCCGATAAAGATAAATAAAAAATTATATAATTTACTACGTTTATTTATATGTAATAATATATATACATAATAGATGAAAATGCAAGACTTTTCCGATAAAGAATTGCCCAATATCGATTGCTTTTCTCTCTCCTTCAGGATTATTCGGAAATGATTAATAGCATTATCGTGGTAGATCCCCAAGCTTTTTTTAACAAATGACGCCACTTTCCATTCAGGGAGAATACTAAGTGGCGGGGCGAAACAAGCCCTTCCACAGGATACACCCCTGCGGAGGGGTCAGCCGGATTGTGGAGGACGGGGATCGACGCCCCCCTGCGGAGGGGTCAGCCAGATGGTGGAGGACGGGGATCGACGGGCCGGGCCCCATTCTAGTAGAATACTATGTGACGGGACGAAACAAGCCCTTCCACAGGCTGCCCACCCCTGCGGAGACGGGGCGAAACAAGCCCTTCCACAGGCTGCCCACCCCTGCGGAGGCGGGGCGAAACAAGCCCTTCCACAGGCTGCCCATCCCTGCGGAGGGGCTGGGCGAAACAAGCCCTTCCACAGGCTGCCCACCCCTGCGGAGGGGTCTTTCTGGTAGAATACTATGTGGTGAGCGAAACAAGCCCTTCCACAGGCTGCCCACCCCTGCGGAGAGGTCAGCACTTCCACAGGCTGCCCACCCCTGCGGAGGGGTCAGCCGGATTGTGGAGGACATGGATTTAGATTTCACAGACTGCCCACCCCTGCGGAGGGGTCAGCCGGATTGTGGAGGACGAGGATCGACGGGCCGGGACCCCATGATAAATATTTTCAAGGGGTGGGACCCGTTTCCCACCCCTGCAGAGGGGTCAGCCGGATTGTGGAGGACGGGGATCGACGAGTCCGGACCCAATGATAAATATTTTCAAGGGGTGAACCCAGGACTTCCTACCTCTGCGGAGGGGTCAGCCGGATTGTGGAGGACGGGGATCGACGGGCCACCCAGATCCCATGATAAATATTTTCAAGGGGTGGGACCCGAGATTCGAACATGGACCTCATGATAAATATTTTCAAGAGGTGGGACCCGGGACTCGAATTGGACCCCATGATAAATATTTTCAAGCGGTGGGACCCGAGATTCGAACCCGGGTCCTCCAGAGTGGAAAGCTGAACTGGGACCCGAGACTCGAACCCGGGTCCTCCAGAGTGGAAAGCCGAAGCACCCGAGACTCGAACCCGGGTCCTCCAGAGTGGAAAGCCGAAACGTTTTGAGTCCTCACGCGGAATCCGCGTGAGAATAGGATCAACTAGATAGGCAGAGGCTCGAACCCGGGTCCTCCAGAGTGGAAAGCCGAAGCGTTTCCACTTGGACCGGGCCCGGACCCCATGATAAATATTTTCAAGGGGTGGGACCCGGGTCCTCCAGAGTGGAAAGCTGAAGCGTTTCTACGCGGCCAATCCGGCCAGGGGATCGACGGGCTGGGCCCGGACCCCATGATAAATATTTTCAAGGAGTGGGACCCGAGATTCGAACCCGGGTCCTCCAGAGTGGAAAGCCGAAGCGTTTCCACGTAGCCAATCCACTGGGTCCTCCAGAGTGTAAAGCCGAAGCGTTTCCACGCGGCCAATCCGGAGGTCCTCCAGAGTGGAAAGCCGAAGTGTTTCCACACGGCCAATCCGGCCCGTCCTCCAAAGTGGAAAGCCGAAGCGTTTCCACGCGGCCAATCCGGCCGACTCCCCAAGCCTATTGACCTTAACAAGTCTGATTTGTTTTACATTGTCTCCGAGTTCATTTTAATCGGGAAAAACTGTTCTTCCATTCTTATCCATAAGTCCACGAACGCGCAAGGCCTAAGCCTGTCATTCCGTTAGATTAAGCCGAAATATCCTCATGGAATATTTTTATCTGGTGGCGACCACTTACAAAGCCGCCATCATCACAGGCTGACCAACACCCATGATGGGGTCAACGGTCCGGGCCCAGATCCCTCCTAAAAAATAGAGGAGTGGGACCCCTGAATCCTCCAGAATGGTAAGCCACAGCTTTACCACGCAGTCATCTAGCTGATCTGTCATTCGGTTTTTGTGAAGTATTCATTATTCGAACGTGTTCGTTAACCGATCACCCACTGTACTAAGAATACTCATTTTAAGGAAAGGATTTCGAGTTATAAGGTATTGGCGAATTGAAACTATTATAATTTTGCAATATCGATGCGATAAAGCAATATGTAACCGTCACTTTTGGAAAAAAAAATTTTGTCCTTGTTCAATAATAACCATGATGATGATCGTCTATCCCTTCGAAGTACTGAAACATAGTTCACAAATCAGACGCGAATTATTGAATAGATTCAATTTGTTAATAATAGTCTATATACCTTATTTAAAAAGCATCTATCCCTTCGAAGTACTGAAACATAGTTCACAAATCAAACGCGAATTATTGAATAGATTCAATTTGTTAATAATAGTCTATATACCTTATTTAAAAAGTGAAATATATCCAACAATTTTTTTTATTTAAAGAAATCTAAATACTTGATAGGTTTGAGATATCTTTCATCCAATAACAAATAATAGTTAAATCTGAAATCGTATATTTTAGCAAAAAGGGGAAAATTTTTCTTTTCTGAAAAGTTAGGAAGATGGGATTACGACATACTGCCGTTTCGCCGTTGATATATAAGTATAGTGAGACCAAATTCGTTTAGATTACTTTCTTATTAATGTAAATTAACAATTAAATGCTAAATTTATTCAAAAATAATTTTTGTTGCTAAATTAGACATGTATTCGTGTAAACAGATTTCCTCCCCGACTTGAGTAGTTGTATGGGTAAAAATTAGAAATCTGTATATAAATCGATTCTCAATTTTCAGGTACTGAGAAAATGATCTCTAAGTTAATATTTTCCTATAGAGAATTCATAAAATAATAAATTATTTAAAAATAATAGTTGATAAAAACACAAGACATCCTTTTACACTTCCGTTAAATAATTCTGAAAAAAGCAGATAATTATGATAGGAATTCCGTTTACGCTGACGTATAAAATAATCAATGAAGAAAATTTAAATACAATCAATCCTGATTGATATTTTGTTTCATTTAAATATTTCTCGTAAAATAAAACACGTTTTTGTATTTAATACGAATTTATCGATTCATTTATATTATTAACAAATCAAATATGTTAATTTGGCCTAATTTCCTAATATTAAAAAAACAATTGATATCTACTCTTGACGACAGCATCGGAAATCTGTATTGTGTGTGGGAGCGGCATATTAACTTTTGTAACCGTATTAATGCACACGGAACAATCGGATAAAAAGTAACTGTCAGTAAGAAAGGTATTTATTTTTATGTAATTGTGCCTCTAATCTCTTTCAGGGTACAATTGTCGCCTTACCGAAGCACGGCAAAAGTGCTACACATCGAAAGGGGGGCCGAAACATGCAAAAAACCCCTAGTGAACCAAGGGTCAAAGGTCAAACGTTTACGAGATCTAGACCCGCAAAGTTTCGTTTATTGCAAATGGCGCATGTGGTTTGGCGTCGTTGCGATCTGCCACGCGACGCGTCCCGTTCCCATGCTCCACTACCTATTGCGCCTAGATGCCTCTCTATCTCGTAAACGTTTGATCTTTGACCCTTGGTTCACTAGGGATTTTTGTGTATCAGCCTCCCCTTTCAATGTGTACCACTTTCGCCGTACTTCGGTAAGGTGACAATGGTACTTCCAGTTCTCAATTTCGAATAAGCGTTCAATGCAATTTGTTTTATTTGAAGGCTAATCATGCAGCTTTTCGAGAACGACTTAAAATTACAACTTTCTGCCATTTTTAATACAGTTAGAATCAATTGGAATGCGCAGAACATCATTGCGCATTTGATCGTATATATTATAGACACGCAAATAATTTACTACATGTTAATATCGTAATTTTATTCAAAGCTTATAGCTTATTTGTCAAAATTGTCATCATTTTATGGCAATTTACCGTAACATCGCGAATAATTTAGTGGACTATATCATCGATGTAGTAATATAAATGAACTTCGATTCTCCCATAGACTCAATACTGACATCCGATGCTGTCATCAAGTATAGTAATCAGAACTGTGAAAAGTATGATGGTTAAACTTTTATCGTTTGGGATAGCTGTCTAAAAACTTTTTAATTTTTTACTACTTTCAATTAGTGGAGAAAATTGCACACATTCAATACAACAGACATATAACGAGAAAAAGATGCATTACTAAAATTTTTTACGCACTATAGGAGTGCGCGCATCACAGTTTGGAGACTAGGAGATTACTCGATACAAACATACAATCCAAAATATATAACTAATTTATGCTTGGTATTGCCTAAAAATTTCTAATTTCATAATACTTAATAATCTGTTGTTACGACGTCTGGCACCCTGATTAGTAGTGAATAATAATAAATTTAGGCCTAAATAAAATTTATGAGAATAGAAATACATTGAATAACGTAGAAGTATTATTTTTATCAAATAATTTTTTAGCTAGGATGTCTGGAAATTTCTGTTATTTAAATATGAATTGTTACGTTATGATAGGTTCCGATCAATGATCTTTGGTTCCGATTCCAGAGAGAGCGAGAGTAGTAATCTCCATGTAAACTTCAATATGGGGGCAAAAACAGCTTTCACCCCATATTATTTTATATTGAGGTAATGCAATATCATAACTATCGAAATTACATATTAATAAACTAATCGTTTGTTTACACAGTCATACAAAAAACAATCTGCACATTTCCATTCGGCATTTATATCCACCAGCATTAACTTTGTATACCATTTTTGGGGACTATTGACCTAGCCAATTACACTGTTATCAAACAACAACAATCCGATTTTATCTTACACTTCCCTAAAAGATCCCAAGACTTTCCACAGTTCATTAATTAATACCCCAAGATTAAGTTATTTGAAATATTAAATTATTATATCATTATATAATATATATATTTTTTCAATTGAAATAATAAATGTTACTTCTAATCATGGTATATTTCGTTTGTCAGTCAGCCGTATGATATGCGTTGCTTTACTACACAGATTACTAATACAGATGGGACACTTAGCTAAAACAGGGAAATTTCAGTACCACAGCGCCGCCTCAGTTAGGTGATTTAGTGTGTTTTTTCTCGAATGTAAAAGTTTTATAATTTTTCAAGACATTGGCCAGTATTAATATTTCCAAAATCATTTAAATGATAAACGATAGTTTGTTATTTTAAAATATAGAACTATATTGAATAATATTATTACATAGTAATCTGTTTCCTATACGCAGCTTTGGTTTCTAGTAGCCATCTTGTTTTCTTAAGATGTTTGATCATAGCTCGTGGATCGAAGTTAGCGTTAGTTATTTATAAAAGGATTTAGTGTAGATTGGAATTTATGGGCCATATCCCCATATAAACAGGAAGAAGAAGATTGGAATTTATAATATTATACAATGTATTTTCTGTTGAGAGAGAACTCATCCGCTTAGGCTTAGTAAATGTACTGTATATTAGTTATTTTGAAATGTTTTCATTATTATTATTTAATATCATTAATATATATTTTTGATATATAACTTCAATTTGTACAAATATAAATTTTCAATAAAATTATATTAATATATTATGCGTTGTTTTCTGAGGCTTGAAAATAGAATATAAATATATGAACACACAGGTTTACAGTTAATGTTTAACAAGAACACTTTTGACGATAAAACAGGAAACGAAAAAAAGAAGAGGTTAGTGATTACGCTAGAGCAAAAAATGGATGTGATTAAGCGACATAATAAGCAGTGCTCCACTTCCGCTTTCGATTTGCTTTTTTGGTTTCGATTTGGCGGTTGATTTGATGATGATAAGTTATTAATTTAGATGATGAACAACGATGTAAAATATGAAAATGGTTGGTTTTTTGATGGCATGAGATGCAATTCCTAGTAAGTTATTAATTTAGATGATGAACAACGATAAAATATGAAAATAATAAGTTATTAATTTAGATGATGAACAATGATGTAAAATATGAAAATAATAGTTATTAATTTAGATGATGAACAACGATGTAAAATATGAAAATAAATATATTTTAAACAGTTAGTATTGTGGTTATAAGGACGCAATTCCTGGTAAGTTATTAATTTAGATGATGAACAATGATGCACAATTCCTGGTAAGTTATTAATTTAGATGATGAACAACGAGTAAAATTCGCAATTCCTGGTAAGTTATTAATTTAGATGATGAACAATGATGTAAATGCAATTCCTGGTAAGTTATTAATTTAGATAATGAACAATGATGTAAAATGTGAAAATAAATATTTCTTAAGTGATGAACAACGATGTAAAATATGAAAATAAATATTTCTTAAACAATTGCTGTGAGGTTAGCGTGGTTATTCATCGTGAAACTTAGCTAATGGCCGGAATCTCACAAGATCGGCTGAAAATAAATATTTTTTAAACAGTTAGTGTTAAGTTTATTGTGGTTAACATCGTGAAGGTTGGCTAATGGCCGGAATCTCACAAAGCAAGAACCTTCGTGAAACTTAGCTAATGGCCGGAATCTCACAAAGCAAGAACCAATCCGTGAAACTTAGCTAATGGCTGGAATCTCAGAAAGCAAGAACCAATTACATGAGGTTGGCTAATGGCCGGAATCTCACAAAGCAAGAACCATATTACTATGAACTTAGCTAATGGTCAGAATCTCACAAAGCAAGAACCAATTACCATAGTGGTTTTAGCTAATGGCCAGAATATCACAAAGCAAGAACCAATTACGATATTTTACATAGAGTTAATACTTCGAAGCTAATAGACGGAATCTCAAAAAGCAAGAACCAATTACCATATTTTACATATAGTTACAGTTAGTGTTAAGTTTATTGTAGTTATTCATTGTGAAGTTAGCTAAAGCTAATGCCGGAATCTCACAAAAGCCAATTACCATATTTTACATATAGTTAATTTGGAATCTCACAAGGCAAGAACCAATTACCATATTTTCCATAGAGTTAAGAATCTCACAAAGCAAGAACCAATCACCATATTTTCCATAGAGTTAATTTGTGTTAAGTTTATTGTAGTTATTCATTGTGAAGTTAGCTAATGGCCGGTTAAGTTAGTATTGTGGTTATTCATCGTGAGGTTAGCTAATGGCCGGATTCACAAAGCAAGAACTAATTACTATATTTTACATATAGTTAATACTTCGAATAGTGGGAGAAATTCGTGGAACTAATTATTCGCGCTAATCGAGGCCTACCTATACAACATAATATTTAATTCAATGGGTAAGCTTGTTTTTCAGCACAAATTCTCTCAAATGGGAGTATCATTGAAGATATCACTACTCGCAATTCTTTTTCAATCACTAAACGAGATCGATATTTTATCTTTAAAACATCTACAGTAGAAAGTTTCTGAGTACATGGAAATATGTATATATAATCCTTTTGTTGAATTCATTTTTTTTCGACAACAGTTTAAATTAATATATTTTTTGTCGTTTTTGTTAATTCTTGCGTGCCCCCTTGCAACATACTAGCGCCACACAGTTTGGAAAACACTGGCATTTTAACTAATAACAGAAATAACTAATTTTAGATTCAAATTCCTTATAAATTTTGTAATCTTATTCAATATAGTTCTTTTAGAAAATTACATAACCAAATTAAGAAAATCCTAAATTTATTTAAGGGATGCATATGTTGTTCAAGATAATTAACAAAGATAGTGCTCAAAAATCAATCTCTCTTATTTATCAATATAATTAACAAAATATCTACAGTATTTATATTGATTATTTTAAATGAGATGTTTTTATCTAATGATGGAGAAATTTATACAGTATTATTAATTTATCTGGAAACTTACATACACACAGGTGTATATATATATATATAGCAATAAGCCATATGATTATATATACACCAAAACTTAATTTTTCAATTATTCGATAAAAACTCGATTCTCATTGTTTGAAAATGAAGGGAAAACACCAACTATACAGACTACATTTATTGCATATAGAGAGCAGAATATATGAAGCAGTTTTGAACAATTCTAGTCCACTCGTTTTAAACAACTAACTAGGCAGATTTTTGAGAGTTCCTAGTCCCCTTCATTTTCTTTGATAACATATTGCCATTTTCCACTCAGCAAGAGTGCTAAGTAATAGAGTGAAACAAGCCCATCCACAGGCTGCAGATCCTGTAGAGTCAGCCGGATTGTAGAGGACGGGGATAAATAAGCCGAGCCCATACTACAAGAGAGTGGGATTTGAGGATCGATCTGAGTCCTCTAGATGGAAAGCCAAAGCGTGTCCACGCAATCAATTTGGCCAACCCAATCTATAAATTATTCCATAATAAATATTTCAGAAAACAGAAAGTTCTAAAAAAACTAAAATTGTCTACATTACGAAGGTGTCATTTACAGTGGCGAACTGGAAAATTTTATCAGCCCTGACAGGCTGAAATTAACCGGCCCCCTTAAGTATATTACAGGAAAACCTGTGCTAGGTGGCTTGCTTTCGGCGGTTGAAATTGTGGCCACCAGACACAATTAGCTACAAATTTCTTTAATAAATATAAAAAGTTTAAAATACAAAATTTATGACACAGTTTCATATTGTTAATTAAATCTAAGAAAAGAAATCACTAATTAATGTCTGTTTACGGGTTTTATTTCACTTTAGAATGTTCAGTTGATAGAATTTGGCCATCAGGCATTTCTGATCAAAACAGCGATTTGCTAGCCACCTAGAAGATGTTGCACACAAGGTGGCGAAATTAAATATCACTGGCCATGGCCACGGAACACAAATGGCCATGTTACACAGTTTAAAAATCCCGCAATATATTTCGGCGGATATTAAGATGGCTATGGCGTGCAGGTTGGCCATCTGGCTCAGGTAATATACGAATATATAAAAATATGTAAAAATAGTTTTTTTCTGGAGGGGAAGTTAATTAATAGTTAAGGAATTAAAGTAATAAACGTGTACATATAATGAATATAATATATTTAAACATTTTAATAAATTATCCTATTAAATATTTTTTTTTATACTAAGAACATGTTCACATATTTTACGTATATGTTAGGTCTGGTTGGTATTACTAACACCTTCTGTCCTTTCAATTCTTTAGCTGAGTGACTATGATATGTTGGTTATAGATATAAGTCCAGTCCTAAGTTACTAACACATTAACATTTTATTTAATTAAAAAAAATAATAATAATAAATGAAAAATAATAAAATAAAATTATTAGTTTTAGGTATTAACATAGTTGTAAGTCTTTTACCTACTTAAAATAAGTTTCCTCTTAACATACCTTCTAGATATACTACTAACATAGTTCTAGGTTTCTAATAACATAGTACTTAATTTCTACTAACATAGTTCTAGGCTTCTACCTAACATAGAATAGGTTACTATACAGGGTTACTTTCACACATGTCATCACATAGGTTAAGTTGGAATGGTTCTTTGCTTTTTCTACATTTCGCTTTTAATTTTGGCTCAGAACAGCTCCCTTAGTACTCTATTTGAGTGGAAAGGGGCAATCAAAATTTAGCCACCAAGCTTACCATACAAAAGAAAAAAAAAAAGACTCTTCAATATATAAATAAAAATAATTTCAAGAATTACAATTATTCACAAATTTCAATATAAAATTTTATCTGATATATAATCCATTTACTTTCCACTTCCTACTGAGCAGTCCTCTCACCCAATCGTTTAATCGCCTTCAATTATTCTTGTCACTCCAATACCTATAATAGGAAGTACTATAGGTATTAGCGAGACAAGAAGTAGGACTTCCTACCTATAGTAGGAAATACTATTAATAGAAACTAATTATTGTCAAATTTACATATAAATACTTATCTGATATATCCACTTTCTTCACAGTTTCTTGTGACCTTACCGCAACCAGTTGACATTCCGCCTTCTTCTCCTCCCTCGCTGTAATATCTATACTAAAAATTATAATTTCTACAATTCCGATTTGAGACAAATTTATATATGAATTATTATCTGATAATATCTCCTTTAATTTAAAAATGCAGATCAGTCTTCCCTCATCTAGTACTGTGCCCTCCTTCTTTACCACATCCCTATAAATGGTAACATGAGAATTATTAGGTCTGAAAATCCCATTTTATTCAAATTTATATATAAATTTTTATCTGATATTTATCTCCGTTAATTTTTCAGATATAGAGAGTCATCCCTAATCTACTATTTTTTTTCCATCCATCTTCTACAGCGTCCCTATAACATGTAGGTGAAAATTAAAAGTTTTTCGATTGCCGATACAGTCAAATTTATATACAAATATTTACCTAACTTACATCTCCTTTAATTTTTCAGATATAGAGAGTCATCCTTCACCTATTACTGTGTCCGCCTCCTTCTATCGCGTCCCTATAAAAGGTATGGTGAGAATTATAATTTCTAAATTCCCATTATAGTAAAATTTATAAATAAATTTTTATGTGATTTATATCTGCTTTTATTTGAAAGATATATAGAGTTTTCCCTCATTTACTAGTCTGTGAGCCTTCTTCTACCGATCGCTGTTAGAGGTACGATGAGAAGAATAATTTCGAAAATTCCCTTTACTGATGTTTATATAAAAAGTTTTTATCTGACATATATCTTCTTTATTTTTCAGATGTAGAGAGACTTCACTGACCTATTAGTGTGTCCGCCTCCTTCTACAGCGTCCATTTAATAGGTAGAGAGAGAATTATAATTTCAACAATGCTTATTATATTCAAATTTATATATTAATATTTATCCAACTTATATCTGTTTTAATTTATATCTGCAGACAGCTTCTCCTCACCTGTTAGTGTGTACGCCTTCTTCTAGCACGTCCCTTAAACAGAAGGGTGAGAGTTATAATTTCTACAATGCTTATCGAAGCCAAATTTAAATATAAATATTTATCTAACCTACAGTATATCTGCTTTAATTTTACAGGTTCAGAGAGCATTCCCTCACCACTTAGTTGTTTGCCTCCTTTTACCGTGTCCCGTTAACAGATAGGATTAGAATTATAATTTCTACAATGCTTTTATACTCAAATTTATATATAACAAATTATCTAGCCTACATCTCCTTTAATTTTGTAGAGTTAGAGAGTCTTCCCTCACCTATTAGAATGACCGCATCCTTCTACAGAGTTCCTTTAACAGGTAGGGTAAGAATGTTATTTTATGAAAATCCATTTTACTCTAATTTTTATATAAATTTTTATCTGACATATATCTACTTTAATTTTCCAGATGTAGAATGTATTCACTGACGTAGTGGTGAGTCTACATTCTTCAACCTCGTCCCTATAACAGGTATTGTCAGAATTATAATTCCTACAATACTTATTTTAGTCAAATTTATACGCAACGTATATCTATTTTAATTTTACAGGTGTAGAGAGCATTCCCTCACTGCTTAGTTTGTCCAACTCATTCTACCGTGTCCCTTTAACAGATAGGTTGAAATTATAATTTCTACATTGCTTATTATAGTCAAATTTATATATAAATATTTATCTAACATATCAATGTAAATATTATAGATGTAGAGAGCCTTCCTTCACCCATTATTGTGTCTGCCTTCTTCTACTGCATCCTTTTATCGGGTAGGGTGAGAATTATCATTTCTATAATGATTATTATAGTCAAATTTATATTTAAACATATATCTAACTTATGTGTGTTTTAATTTTACTGATGTAGACAGCCTTCCCTCATCTATTACTGTTTCCGCCTTCTACCTCGTCCCTTTATCATGTAGGATGAAAATTATATATAAATATTTATCTGACATATATATTCAATAATTTTCACATATAGAGAATCTTCTTTAACCAAACAGTGTGTCCGTTTTCTTTTATTGCTCGTTATAATAGGGATGGTGAGAATTATAATTTCTGCAATTCCTCCTTTAATTCTTCAGATGCTGATTGTCTTTTCTCACCCATTACGATGTGCACTGTCTACCCCTTCTGTATAAATGATATGGTAACAATAAGTATTTATTGATTTCCTACTATTGCCTAATTTATATATAAACCTTTCTCTGACAAATTCTCCCTTAATTATACAGATGCAAGGGAATATTCCCTCACCTAGCGTAGTATCCGCCTTCTTCTACCTTGTCAATATGTAGGTATACAATTATAATTTCTACAATTCTTATTATAGTCATGTTTATATATAAATCTTTTAATGATGTTGGAATACGGGACATGTCCAAATAACAACGTGGACATTAAATTGAAAGGGCTTACAAATACAGTTTTTATGCAAAAGTGTCTAGGGCCTACGACAATCCTAAAACGGTCCCAGCTCTGATCCCATGAATTTATAAACTTTATGGATATAGGCTGACAATGAATCATGCAAAAGTATCATTTTGCCATATCATTTATTTATTTATAGCATTTATAATCCATTGGCTTTGTTATCCAACTTTAAAGTTGATGTAATCAATATGAAAATCATGATGTAATCATGGTTTTCATAAAACTTTATATTGATTATATCATGCAATCAATATAAAGTTGATGAATCATGCGACGTTAACATATTAATGTTACGTTGATGACATACATCAATAATGTATTTTTTCCTGTGTAGGTTTACGCCGCTTTTCATTTTGTAGGTACAGTACATAGAGGAGAAACATTCCAGTTCTTACCACATGCCGTCCATATTTTTCGTGGAGACAGTTGTCAGGTAGAGGATCGGGTTCAGTTGCTGGGCCCGGACCCGGACTCCTCCTAAAGCATCAATGACGTTGATCAAATAAATATCAATTGTGACGTCATCCACTGTTTCCTCATTATGTTGTCATTCTTACATGACTCTGAAGTCATTATGAATTCAAACATAACTCTGAAAGATTTAAATATATAATTTCATTGTGATCCAAAAAATCCTCCATTCTTCGAATTCCATTCTCTCATTGAAGCGTTATATCCATCAATTCGATTAGAGCCTGCTTGCATCTCTTATATAGATTATTACTTGAGAATATCCTGAAAAAAGAAGTGGACCCTGCTGTTCTGAGAGATTTGTGCTATTTGCTGATACATCAAGCTAGCTTCCAATTGTATCTTTAATAAATATCACTAAGAAAATAAACAAATTTTATACAAATACTGATGTAATATTATGATGAAAATTGTATTTCAACAAATATGTTTGAAACAGTAAAATCAATGCATGTTGATTTCCTAAATATGTTCCCAGAGGTGAAAAGAGGTACGGTTGGCTATTCTGTTTACTTCAAAAGACACATCCCTCTATCGAGTCTGTTGGTGACTTCGCCCATGCTAGAATGCAATCGACTTTGCGATCTTGTCGGAGGATAGCCTATATTATTCAAATGGATCATTGGAAACATCTATGCACTTAGGAATTTATCCATTGCCTGTGTTTTGAACATGTCCAGGTATTGCTCGGAATATTGACCTATGTCTTCAGCAAGGTATATGACATCACATTTCAAAATCAGTTTTGTGACGTTGCCCAGCTTTGTCTTTATGACGTCACAGCGTGCGACTGGGATACCAACTCGAATTAAAATGTGAATCAGCGAAAATTCTTTCATTTAATTCTTCAATCACCCGGAAATGTCCCATATCCTGGACAATTTCGACTGTAGGTAGTGTATGTTACACACCGGATCGTGAGAAATCCCCATGGACAGTTTGGTCCAGTGGGGACAAATGTGCGAAAGCTTTTGCGGAACAGACTGATAACAGAAATATTGAAACTATACTATGAACGACAGAAAACAGCTGTTTTAGGCTGTAAAAGTGAGTGCCGCCAAAAAATATCGGCGTGTGATTTGTCATCTTAATTCACACTGATATAACTTATAAATTCAAGTAAGCTAATTAATCTTTTTTATATTACTAGCATGCTAGCAAGAGTGCCGATATCTCGATGATATAAGTATTGCCACATAAACTATATACCCGAAATTCCCCAAATCATCTTCACACTGATATAACTTATAAATTCAAGTAAGCTAATTAATTTTTTTTATATTACTAGCATGCTAGCAACAGTGCCGATATCTCGATGATATAAGTATTGCCACATAAACTATATACCCGAAATTCCCCAGCAATGGCGGGTATACTTGTAGTTATACCGGTATATAAATATTTTAATATTGTTATTAATAGTTTCTATTTTTAGGATTTTTTTATAAATTGACCGAAAAATGATCTTGTCTTAATGGCGTTTAGAATAAGAATTTAAATAAAACAAACAACTTTTTTAAATTTAGAAAATTTGCTTTCGCATGTAGTTTTGCACTTGGTAGTTTTGACATCGATGATTTATAAGAATTGGATAAAATATAACAGAATACGGCTTTAAAATACTGGATTGTAATACCCCATATTTTAATAATAATTTTATCACAATTTCTATTTGCTTTTCATTAACGATATCCATTTGCTTATCACATGAAAAACTATAGTAATCTATTGGTGATAAAACTTAATACAAGGGGGCCGGATGGCCGAGTGGTAACGCGTTGGCGTGTCACGCAGGAGCACAGATTACTAATACAGATGGGACACTTCCTACACTTTCAATGGTAACTTTTCAAAATGACGTAGTTATATAAAGAACCAATCACATTGCTTAGAACGATTCTAACTTAGATGGCGCTATTAACAGTTAAACGTCATCATCAACAAAGCCAATAAAAGAAGTCAGGATATGACATCACAAAAATAGCTGTACTTCCTGTATAATCGTTATTGTGAATACTACCTTCTCGATTTATTTTCGATTTTAAGAAGTTAAATGTATTTTTAAAAATAAAAAGTTGATTTTTAATCATACTTTAGATTTTATACATTCGAATTACGTATAATACAAATTTGCTACTAATTTCTTTCCGAATTGTTAAACATTAATGAAACCTGTATTCATATATTTATATTCTATTTTCTAGCATCAGAAAACAACGTATAATATATTAATATAATTTTATTGAAAAATGATATTTGTACAAACTGAAGTTATATATCAAAAAATATGTTAGTGATATTAAATAACAATAATGAAAACATTTCAAAATAACTAATATACAGTACGTTTACTAAGCCTAAGCGGATGAGTTCTCTCTCTCAGCAGGAAATACGTTGTATAATATTATAAATTCCAATCTTCTTCTTCTTCTTCCTGTTTATATGAAGGAGGATATGGCCCATAAATTCAAATCTACACTACAATACCTTTTATAAATAACTAAAGTTAACTTCGATCCACGAGCTACGATCAAACGTCTTAAGAAAAACAAGATGGCTACTAGAAACCAAAGCTGCTTGTGGGAAACAGATTACTACGTAATATTATTATTCAATATAATTCTATATTTTAAAATAACAAACTATCCATTATTATTTAAATGATTTTGGAAATATTAATACTAGTCAATGTCTTGAAAAATTATAAAACTTTTACATTCAAGAAAAAATACACTAAATCACCTAACTGAGGACGCGCTGTGATACTGACATTTCCTTGTATTTAGCTAAGTGTCCCATCTGTATTAGTAATCTGTGCGCAGGAGGACTCAGGTGCGGCATCTCTTGAAAAGATTTTCGGGGTACTGGGCCCGGACCGGCGATCCCCATCCTTCACCATTCGGCCCACCTCTACCGGTGTGGGTGCAGCCTATGGTTGGAACTGGCCCTGCCCCTTAGTAATCTTCCTGATTGGAAAGGGACGTAAAATATGCAAAAACAAAAAAGATAAAATTTAGTATAATGTCTGCCGGATGGCCGCGTAGTAAAGTTTTAGCTTGCCACCTTGGAGAATCCAGGTCCCACACCTCCAGTATTTCAGGAGGGGTCCGGGCCCGGCCCTTGAACTCCATCTTTCAACCATCCGGTTATCTCCATCATGGGTGTTGGCCAACCTTTGATTGGCTCTACAAGTGGTCGCTACCAGATACAGTATATGCGTAATATGATGGCTTAACCTCATGCAATACGGCCGGATGGCCGAGTGGTAACGCGTTGGCGGTACCACGCTGGAGGACCCGGATTCGCGTCCCGGGTCTGGTCCCGGATTTTTTCACGTAAAAATATGCAAAAAAAAAAAACCTCATGCAATATGATGGCTTAACCAACCCAACCAACCAACTTAATGTAATTAATTAATTGAATGAATTCTATAAAAAATTGCTTTCTCAACATGACGAATATTTTAAATTTTTTATTATTCTATCAAAGATATTTGAAAATACATATTTTACAATATGTAATGCTAAATTGTAATTTTTCTACGATGTTTATCAACGATTATGAAATTATTTGTCTAGTATGCTGATTATTGCTGTTAGTAACCAAAAGACGTCAAGAATTGGATAAGATAATTTTAAGGAAGTCTCAATACAAACATTTTTTAATATGATAAGCAAATTTAAAATTAGATGAAATTTCTCTTGTATCAATGCAGAATTGTAAATTAACAATTTTATCTGTAGAATAAACAGCTAAATTTTATTATTGTAATATACTGGATTGTATTTTAAAAAATTTATTCATTATAAATAGGCTTACATTTTTTTTTTTTTGCATTTTTACGCCCCTTTCCAATCAGGAAGATTACTAAGGAGCGGGGTTAAAAATTTATTCATTAAAAATAGGCTTACATTTTTTTTTTTTTTTTGCATTTTTACGCCCCTTTCCAATCAGGAAGATTACTAAGGAGCGGGCAGTTCCAACCACGAGCTGCACCCACGCCCGTGGAGGAGGGCCGGGATGGTGAAGGACGGAGATCAGAGGTCCGGGCCCTGCACTCCGTAAAAACTTTTCAGGAGTTACCAAACATGGGTCCTCTTGCGTAGCACGCCGACAGCGTTACCACTCGGCCATCCAGCCGCTAGGTTTACATTTAATCAATTATATAATCACTTTTGTTATTAATGACATTTTTCCATTTTATAGGTAATTGATGAATGCCTTCTGAATAAAAGTTTTTATTTTTCGATACAAAAAAGTCTTGAATGAAGGCTAGGTTAGGTTAAATTGCTATATCACACATGGGATATACTGAATCTGGCGGCGGCCACTTATAGAACCCATCAGAGGCTGGCCAACACCCCTAATGGGTTCAACCGGAAGATTGAAAGATGGAGTTCAACGCCGGGCCCGGACATCTCCTGAAAAACTGGAAGTGTGGGACTCGGATCTTCCAGGATGCTAAGCGGCAGCTTTACCACACCGTCATCCGAACGACCTTGAATAAAAGAACTGACTTCTTCATTGTTATTGAATATTTTCTTATTTAATGGGTATGTTGGATATGGTAATACTGACCATTCGATCTCCAAAATTTTCTCCTGAACGACTTTAGAAACATGCGGCCGCGCGTTATCATGGAGCAGTACAACTTTTTTTCTGTTGACGAGATCAGGGGGTCTATGCTGCCTCAACGAAAATCGTCTCCCCAGACAAACTATTTGACGTCAGTGAGTAAACGTCGCTTCTGATTGGTTGCTCCACTAGTTTCCTTGTTCTAAGTCGATGTTGCAGTACTTTTAAAGAGATTATTTAATCAAAGACAAGTTTTTGTCTCTTAAAAATTGTCTCTCTGCAGAGTGATAGCCTTACCCACAGATTAGTTGAGACAGATAGGACACTCTCATAGACTCTATTGTATACAAGAAACGAACGAAGCGCCTCTATGGAGAGTACTTGAAATGAACTTAACTATTAATAAAAATGATGTTTTAATTTATTGAAAGTTTTAATTATAAAAGTTTTTTTGTACTAAAACTGCCATAAGATTCGTAGAAGCAATAATAACCGACCTTCCACTATCTACAACAAAAGTGAAATGAGTAACGCCCATGGTAATGCCAGGTACTGCCAATAGTGGCAGCACCTTCGAATAAGCGAAGTGTCTCATCTATATCAACTAATCTGTGGCCTTACCTATCTCTCAGAAGAGACAATCGACATTTAGATGTTTTGAAAGAAGAAATAATACGTAATTTCAATCGGAATAGAATATTTAAAAAGACCATTAAAATATTTGGAGTGCTTTGAGTGATCTATTTTTAAAAAGAAATTTAATTATTAATTTAAAAAATGAAATTGTAGCATTGTAAGGAATTAGCGTCAAATTTACACATATTGGATAAAAGACACTCTTTTTTCAATTAAAATACATCGGCGTTGTAGTTTTTCTCAGGTAGAGGATTTCAACAAAATATTGAGGATATAATTTTTATCGATAGACAATTGGATATTAACATGTTTTTAAGCTATTATTGATCGTTAAGACATTACTGCATATTCCCGTTTTATAACCTTTGAACAAGAAATGAAAATTCAAATAGAATTCTATGCATTAAATATATAATATTTTTTATTTATCATCTTATTTTTCCAATTTAATATCAGTATTTAAAATTTGTTAACAACTGTGTTAGATTTAAAATATTTTATGTTTAAGTAAAATTTTACTTTGACTGCTGCCATTTATCAATGTAAATTAACGTTATGTTCACAATGAATACGAAAACTTTCATACGCTGAAATATTCATGTTTTTGTTAATATTCGTAATTGCAAATAACAACTAACAGAATCAATTAAAGATATGAAAAGTAACATACACAATCTAAACGACTGAGTGAATGATAGCTTTCAAAGTAAAATCTTACTTTTTGTTGTGCCATTTAGTAACAATCAGTCATTCCACATTTTTCTCAATGACTGCTCCCATACATTCGCTATCATATGCTCCAAAATAGAGTAGCTTATTTCTCCAATTCACTTATCAAAGTTTATATTTGTTGCATGGTGTAATTATATAAATAATCACGTCTGTTTACCGCCATTTTCTTCAAATACTGAGTTTGCGCAGTGCCAGTGAAATGCAATGTAACGAGTAGTTTCATTGGTTGGAATAAGATTGTTTTATTATTATTATTTATTATTTTAAAATAAATCGAACAATGCGTCAACGCATACACTGATTTGTAGTTCAACATAAACACATCATACATTTCATCTAAATTACCCTATCAGATCATCTAATTTTTTTTTTCATTTTAAACGGTGATTTAGATGTTAATTATTACGTTTTTTAAACTGTCCTACTCGATGTTATTAAAAGAAAACAACTGCATAAGTCAAACACTTCAGATTAATGAATTTATTATTTTTCTTTTTTTATTTGAAATTTAGTTATTTTTGAAATGTTAATTTTTTAAACAGTTTGTAATAAAAAATAATTGTCATAAGTAAAGAACGATTATGTTATAAAATTAGTATAAATCTTTCCCTTGTGTCTAACTTTTTATGATTTATAACACTTTTTCTGTCTAACTTTTTATTGATTTGAACATATTTTTCCATAAAACTTTTTTGCCCGCCAAATATTTTGGAATATACAATTTGGCCCACCTAGGCAAAATGCCAAATATTTTGGAATTTACAATTTGGCCCCCATAACATTTTTTTTGGCCCGCCAAATATTTTGGAATTTACAATTTGGCCCACCTTAGCAAAACTTTGGGAACCCCTGCTGTAGGGAATAGGGGAACTCGGTGGAGATGGTAACGTGCCCCTCCATCCCGTAACGACAATGGGTTCTATATCAATCCCCATCTGTATTATTATTAAAATTGAAGAATTTTAAAATTTTATAAACAGTAGATGAAAATAATTACTGAGTTTGTTTGATAATTTTAATAATTAAAAACTTAAAGCATTATCAATTTTAATAATACTGGTAGATAATTTTGTAAGTTAATCACCAAATCACAGATTTCTTAAGATCACACGAAAACTGCTAATTTTTAATAACAGTAAATCTTTAAAATAGATTGATATATTATTCAATATCATGTTATTTATATTGTGTACCAGAAATATCAAATTCCATTCTTATAGAAGGGAACTTTAGGCCAAAACCTCCCTCGATGGCGTCTCCACCTTGTCGTGGTGAGGGAGCTTGCGTGTTCCAATGATCAAGAAATTTTATAAGAAAATATCACAAATATTTTAAACTTTGCATGTAAATTCTTTTCTACTCATCAAAATTTTATAAACATTCTCATTTTTCTTGTAAAACATTTATTCTCTCTTAGATTATTTTCCATTACTTTCCAAAAGTAATCTAAAGCTGAAAATCCCTTGGAGACAAAAAGACAAATTTTCTTGAACGTAAGTAGTTCTGTTTTATTTTTGCCGATAGGAATGTAATGCCCCATGTTTGTACTAAATTGTTCGATGTTGCCTAAATATATATATTTTTTCCTGATTTCAAGAAAGTTTACAAATATAAGTAATTCATTATATTCGCATGTACCATAGTGTATTACTATGGAAAGTTGCATACTTTTTATTTTTCTTTCGAAACACCTAAGATCGATATTTTTATTTAGTAGAAAAAAAACATGTATGTACCATAGTGTATTACTATGGAAAGTTGCATACTTTTATTTTTCTTTCGAAACACCTGAGATCGATATTTTTATTTAGTAGAAAAAAAACATATACCGGTATAAATAATGAAAACAAAAGTTTTAATAAAATGTTATACTAAACAATATGATAAAATAGATTAAAATGATAAAAAATATGTAAAATAATATTATTTTAAAATGTTTTTGATTTTATGGAACGAATTCATTTTGTTTTTTATTAACAAGCACAAATCGGATACACTATTCTATTAAAAGCATACAAAATTTAGAAGTAATTTGCTCTAAATAGTTGCAGTTCAAAGAAAATTATTCTTGAAAGCTGGGTAAAGTTTTGGCTATAGAAATATAATCTTGTGTTGCATAAAATCGTAGACTTATCATATCAAAAACCTATTTTACATCAGTTTGCACACATTTCTTATCCTTTTTTCCGTCAAAATATATTCAGATCATAATTCTGAGGAAACCAATAGATTCTCTATTCATATTTTTTATAATATATATATTTTAAAATTATTTTTTTTATATTATTTTTTTTTATTTTATTAAATAAAATAAAAATATATTTTAAAATTATAAGATTTTAAAGAACTACTGTTGAACATTAATTTTGATAAAATTAATTAAGTATTAATTACTAAGGTATATAAGAATATCTAAAATTCCGAATTTTTATGAAAGATTCAAGATATTGAATCCAACAAACGTATGCTTCAACAGTTCAATATAGGCCTACATATTGTTTAAATTTATTTCAAAAATAAATATTAATGAAAGAAAAGAAAATCAAGAATTTATAGCAATTAGAAACCTATTATGAGACTTGCATAATTGAGAAAGTAAATTTCATTACTTTCTCAAGAAAATTTACAATTTTTTATGGCAACTAAAAGAACTATTTTTCAGTTTTTTAAATCAAATATTAAGTTCCTAAAATAAATCTTCTTTAAATCCAAATTCAGATAAAAATTAATGAAAATTAATAATTAAAAAGGTTTAGAAATTTTTTAAAATTGTACACTATTAAAAACTGTGGTTTATAATAGCAAATGGCTTCTAAATCATAAATTTTATTACTCTTAACAACTTAAATAATCAAAGATTAAACATTTATTCCCATTTTTTCTTTCACTTTATGTGTGATCTATGAATAGCGTATGTAAAATAACAGAAGGAGAAAACTAAAACTTCCTTTCCGTATGCAGAAAATTTTATATTGAAAACATATATACTATATTGACAAAAATATTTAAGATATTGCGATTTAAATTGAATTTTCCTCATTTTAATAAATACTAATTCTCAATTTAAATGATCAAAATGTAATAATTTTATAATAAGCTGCTAATTAAAAGTTAAACAACTAATAAGCTAATGATAAATTTCGTGTTTGTTGTTAACTTTAAATCTAATTTTAGTAATGAGATGTAACGATGCTTCATTTTATATTGAACGAAATAAAATAATATTCGATTAATGTCACTTTCATTTTAATTTAATGGCATTTCAATTAAATATTAAATAATTTATTACAATACATTTTATTTTTGTAGTAATTTTTCATTGCTGTTAAAATATAATAACAATTATAATATTTTACCGTGATCAAAACAAATATAAAAGAAATAAATATTAGCATCTCAGAAATTTTTATAATTATAATAAATTATTACACATTTTTTCATCTGCAGCTTTTTTAGTTTTATAAAGAGTGTGAAATTTTATATCAAGCATTTATTTTTAGCGAAAAATTCTTCTCTTCTAATTTATTATTTTTTCGCCATAATGATCATATATCTTAATAGCAAAACACATGAATAATGTATTTATTTTGGCATTGAATTATTAACCGATTCCTAAAGATATAATATTATTAGAAAAGTATAATCTCCGAATTTACACGTCAGTCAAAAATTTTTGTCGTTATTAATAATAATGAATTTTAAAATATATATAAATATATTAAATAAATTATAGTTCTTCTAAAAAAAACTACAGGGAGCGCTGCTTGCCAAGATGGCTACCAACATCCAACGAAATATTAAGCTAGGAATTTTCCATTTATTTAAATTAAATATTTTTATAATTATTCAATAAAATATTATATAGTTTCTTCTTCGGATCACAGATATATTTGCTTTAATTTACAAGGTATGGCACCTAGTCAGGTTACATATAGAGACGCTCGCAAGACTAATTGGGCTTCCTTTAGAGAAGACCTTAAATTTAACTTGGGAGGAGTTCAGAGCAGGTATTGTTCGGTGGTGGATTTAGAGATGACTGTTGACCAGATTCAACAGGCAATCCTCTAATCCCTTTTATCACATAATTTTTTTGCAATCTACTTTAAAATTCTTAAATTTGTCAAAATGTATAGGAATTTGTTGGAATTTTTTTCGTTTATTCGCTGTAGCGTTACATTATCTTTAATCTATTTTCAATTTTCCATATATTGTAGATATCAATATTTAAATTATGCTATAGATTTCATGCTAACGGAAACGAACGAGACTTTAATTAAATTCCAAATCGTTGAGTAGCATCTGAGACAGGAATAGTTTAGCATCAAATGGATGCATTAGGATCCAATTTAGTAATTGAACTTTTAAGGAACTTTGTAAGGTAATCCAAGTATCGAAATGGTCGAAGTACTTCCATATTAAATTTGATTAAATTATCGTCAACGCAACAATTCATTTAACTGCATTTTAGAATTATTCATCTCCACGACTGGCATTTCGATATCGAAATCAGAATCCGATATTAATAATGTGCCTTAAAGAAAAATCTTTACAGCTTTCTCTAAATAGTATTTTTTTTTTATTCTTGCATTTTTTATCCCATCAATTTATTTTTTACAATTCATTGTGTTAAAATTCTCCATTTATTTCGAAATGGCAGTAGTGAAGATATAAGTTTATTTTTCACTGATATTTTTCGTTTCTATTTGAAATGCGAGCAATCTTAAAAATATATCTATAAAAATCGATAAAAATGAAGCAAATTTGAAATATTGGAATTCGGATTTATGATACGAATATTTTTATTTTTCCTGTTAAATTTCAAGAAAAAAAATTCATTACAGTTTTTAATCCTCGCATGAAATATCGAATCAAAGATTATGACAAAAATTAATGAATCAGAATATGAATTAATTTTTTATTATTTATGAAAATACTGTAATTAAAACATAAATTATTCTATAACATTTCTAATAGAACTGATTTGATATTATTGCTAGCATGTCTCATTGTTATGCATGAGATCTTGAAAATAAGCTATGCCTAGAGGTTCCTTTCATAGTTTTAATATGAAAAAATAATTATTTTCGATAATGAAACATCACTATTTTACATATAATCTTTATTTAAATTGAATTAAAAATTTTAAATATTAAATAATGATTGAGTTCTATAATTTATAACTTATGATAGGATTAAAATGCGAAATAAAAAATATGTTTATTTTTAAACATAAGATTTGTCAATTTTTAATTACAAATAATAATAAAATCTGCAAGGCATATTAAAATTTTAAAAACAAATCAAAGAAGTAAAATTTTAATTAATAAAACACCTCTAACTATAAAATACTAAAAGTATTCGAAATGCATTACCAACCGTTTAATGACAGGAAAAAACGATGGAATAAAATATCGTCATTAATTTTTTATTTATTTAAAAGAAAGTCATTTATTTTTTAAAATTAAATAAAAATATATATATTTTTTAAAAATCAAATTAGAAAATGGAAGACTAATCCATGATTAACTTTTATTTTCGTGTAGAATGCTGCGGGACTAAACCAAACAAAAATTCCCTACCCCCAATAGTGCTTTTTAGGAAAGATAAAAGAAGCTCAAAATTAAATTTGCTGACGTTAAATTTAATTAAATTAATCTAATTAAAGCGATAAGGAACTCCCGTTAAAATTGTTCTGATGCAGCTGAATCAACTTAAAAAGTGAAAAATGCCATCAGTAAAAGCTTTACTTTAGATTTTTCATCTTCTTAATCAAATCTTTTGTATGTGAAATAAAAATATTCACAAATGTAACCTTTATTAATTACTTACATTCTCTATAAATTAAATATTTTATTAAAAATCGAAATTTTGTCCCTATTTTTTTATAAATTAAAATATCAAAAATGGCGTCAAAATATATTTGATGGAGAATGTATTTAAATAAAAATATCAAATTAATTCATCCGATTTTATGTGCAATTAATTTGATGATTCAAAATTGTTATAAAAATATTAAAATGTTTTGAACCGAAACATTTTTTTGTTTGGTGATTATACTCTGCATAGCTAATACTTCAAAAAATATTATTAAGATCTAATAATAAAAATATTAGATTTTATTTTTATTTAATAAATGTCCTGCAATGAAATAAATTACCGTTAAGTAAAAAAGTACAGTAGATATTTTAATGTATTTTTTACTAGCAAAATTCACCCTATCTCTTGATAGCATTAAGAAAAGATACACAAAGGAAAAAATAAAATTATTCTTTAAAGTCGTATAAACTATAACAATAAAGGAACAGATCGTAAGACGTGGCTGTAACAATATTGAGAAACAGAAGTCCTGAGTAATAAAGAACAATGATAAAGGATAGGAAAGATCAATCGTTCAGTTACTCCTACACAAGAGTTCGCTAGATGTTTTATAATCAATAAAATAAAAATCATGCTTAACATGGACTTTTTACTACTTTTCTGTTTTTTTTTCTTACTTTTTTACTCCATTGAATTCATTACATCTTTCATAATATTTCAGTAAAGTAAACAAAAATCTTGTTGTTGTGATTCAATTAATATTAAATGTGCAGTATTTTGATCATTAATTGATTATATTAACAGACTTCAAGCGTGATAGGTGTTTGCCTTAAATTTTACTAGGTGATATTTATTTTCCCAATCGGTAATTTTATTTATCGAATGTATTATAATGTGGACTTTTTACTACTTTTCTGTTTTTTTTTTTCTTACTTTTTTACTCCATTGAATTCATTGCATCTTTCATAATATTTCAGTAAAGTAAACAAAAATCTTGTTGTTGTGATTCAATTAATATTAAATGTGCAGTATTTTGATCATTAATTGATTATATTAACAGACTTCAAGCGTGATAGGTGTTTGCCTTAAATTTTACTAGGTGATATTTATTTTCCCAATCGGTAATTTTATTTATCGAATGTATTATAATTCTCCTCGTTTATTCTATTTATAAAGTATTCGCATGTGATGGAGATTAAACTTTACAAATGGATGAATGCAAACAGTTTTAAGAGATAATGCGTGTTTTGTGCTATTGTAAACTGAAAGTAAAAAACGAAATGTCATGTTTAAAGAAAAATTTAATATATTTATAACTATTCTCGATATTCACTCGGTACTGAGAATTATTCAATAATTTGAATATAGATTCAACTTTGATAAACGGCACAAGTAAGATTTGTTATTTATTACAAAATAAAATAACTTAGTTGTTATATAAATTTGAAGTTGTATTGATCTACTTAAATAATAATTTTTCAATTTTTGAAAATGTACAATGCGTTTTTCAGAATAATATAATAATTATGGTAATTTTATAGTTGTTTTTGAATTAAAAATAAATACAGTAAGTTCAATGAAGGGAAAAAAAAACTACTAATGTTGATGGAATTATGATATTTTAACAAAATTAAGAAGAAAAAAAGCATAAAAAAATCAGAAAAGATTATTTTCTATAAATAAATAAGTTAAATAAATCAATACGAATTTTAAATCGTTAATATTACGAAAATTTTAGATTCTTCAATTACTTTTCTTTCTAAAGAATTTTTCGTAAAAAATAAAATAGATATTTTTGTTTAAAATTTATAATTATGTTTGAATACAATAAAAATCTATTTTTAAATGAAAATTTAATAAAAATAATATGATAAAATTTTAAAATATAATTCAAATTATTAATTTAAAATTTAAGTTGCTTTAAATACCGTAAACTACCGATAACTTTATTTAATCTTCGAATATTCGTTTCTTTTTTTTTACCATTAAACATCTTCGAATATTCGTTTCTTCTTTTTTACCATTAAACGAAAACAGCACAGATACATGATCAGAAGGAAAAGAAAACGAAGTCATCCCGATTGACGTTATGCATACGCGTATTCTAAGCATCATGGGAAAATGATGACGTTTCCTGAGAGATAATGACTGGAGCACAGATCCAAAAAGATAGTCACCTAAACGGAAGATGTTCGGCTTCCTTACAATACTTACAAACCAATGAGATTAATCGGTTCAGGCGCGAATTCGAGTTTGCAGAGCTTTGGACGATTCCATTTTTTTCTTCTAAGCAACAGAGTTAGGTAGGCTTAATGACAGTTGTTCAATAATTGATTTTGAGCATTTATTAGAAAAGTTTCAATTTATTATTTACAAATTAATCTATGTTGTTATTAAATTTGACAAAATGCAGCATTACATAGTCGTAACTAAATGGTGTAATTAAGCGATAAGTTCTTAAAGCACCAAGCAAAGCACCGGCAATAACATAATAGCGACTACGGGAATTATTTTTTATTGTTTTGTTTGAAAATGCATTAAGATGTTTTATTTGAAAATGTATACTTCTTTCTTAAGAAAGTTTCAATTTATTATTTACGAATTAATCTATGTTATTATTAATTTAGGCAAAATGCAGCATTATATAGTCGATTTTTAATCTAAAATTTAACCATTTTTACGTTAAAAAATTTTTGAAAGTGTTATGAAAGATGCGCCCTTGAATTTTCGTACGAGGAACGAATGAGGAAAAACGTTGAAAATAAGCAAAATTTTCGTGTTTCGAATATTTTATTCAATGGAAAAAATATATTATTCACGTACGAAATATTGCTTGTATCTATAAATATTAATTTTTTAATTATAATTTATGAAAAAAAAATTATATTAAAAATGGCATCGATTGGAGAGAGAGAAAATTTTTTTTACTATATAGAATCAACAATAAATAATTTATTATTGTGTTTTGAAATCTGTTACATGCTATGGAGTACTAAAAAAAATTGTATTGAGGGCTTTTTCTCGGGTCAAGATAAGGAAGCAATACTTTCGTCCTTAAAAATTAAACATTTAATCAAATATAGGTCGTAGTTAAGGCGTTTGTGTCATTAAATTATTCATTATCCAGTTAGAAAGTGACGAAATGAGATTCTTTTATCACATTTTTCGATTTTTATTGCTTAAAAGTAATAAAGAACAAATAATTTTATATTTTCAATTAAATTCTTCATATTTATTAATCATTTAACAGTTACAGTGCCATTGGTGATGATGCAATTACCATTGAACAAATAATTATCAAATTTTTTGCACTGGAACTATTGGCTAGTGATGTAAATGATGTTAATGTTTTTTTCTATGAGAGTCCATATAAATCTTTACATAAACTTGTGATTAATGATGCACGAAGGTAGGAGAATCGCATGTGTTATGGCATTGGTCATACCGAATCAGGTCATCGAGATTCCCTTGACCATTTATGAATTTTATAATCAGTAATTATATATATGACCTGAAACACACTAAATGCATAAATATAATATACATTAATAAATATTATAACAACTGACGTGACAAAATACATATTTAATATTTCGAGATACGAATTGATCAACGTTTGATTGATGGAAGTCCATTACGAAACGATCGAGAGAGAGAGCATAATTAATGTGGTTACTGGAGAATATTAATGAATATTTCATAATTCAATTAAAATATTATGTAGTTTAGGTATCAGATGTAACATTCTTTAACGAATCAGCTTACAGACATCGCCTATATCTATATATACACTATAATTAAGGAGATATCATCAGACGCCCTGAACTGGTGGGTGTTGAATCAACAAGATTGTCAATCGTCGAGTTCTTTTGTGTAAACGACCTGTTCATGGGTTTGTATCTGGTTATGAACCCCGAATTCTCAGAAGAGACATCGAACTACCATTTCCTACAACTGCAATTTTTTTTTTCTTTTTTGTTGTAGTTTTGTTTGTTTTATTATTGGTTGCCGGTCGACTTCTGATGGATGCCATTCCAGTTGGCATATTTTCTAGGTTTGTATTACAGAGCAAGTGTCAAGAATTGTGTGTGGGTTGTTTCCTTGATTACAAAATCCTCTTGTCATGGTTAAGCCGTTGCATCAATCATCGTGTCAATGATTGATGGCATATTATCGAACGTGTTCAAACACCGACTGGCAAAAATAGTTACTCTCTACTTTGCTTCTACACGATATCTGGCTGTGATGTACGTGGGAGTCATCATCTGACTCTTCGTGGGTGGCTGGACAGGAATCCGCAGCAGGATCTACCAGCGATAATCGAAAACACCTTCATCTTCCATGCATCAGAATAATCAGTAATGGTGCCATTTCCGTATGATGTATGCTCGTTCCTGAATTAACTGCATAATTTATAATTAAAAAAAAAACACATTTAAATGATCTTAAACTTGTTAAGGCACGGATATGTTGTTATCTTTCAAGATTATATACGTTTACAGTAATGAATTAATATGTTTTTTGGGAGGGATGTTTTGATATTCTAAGACTTCTACCTCAACAAAAACTCTGTTAAGGTTAAATTCTTTATTTTTATTTTGATAAACTCACTGAATCGGTTCGAAACCAGTTGATGCAGTGATAAAAATCATAAATTTTGATGTTCTTTATATTAAAATTCCGCTACAGGCGTGACCATTTCAGTTTCCGAAATGATGTAATTTGGCACAGGTTCACGAAATTTAAGAGTTATATTGGCCACAAATTTATATATATTTTCTTATTCTCGAAGAAAAAGTTTTAATTTATCGTAAAAAATATTTATAAAGTTATAAAAAGTGGAAATTTTGTAAACAACTCCCTTCATTTCTTATAGACTTTCTATTCTGGTTTCTTGATGGCATTGATGGTTAAAATACTCGTTTTATACGAGTTATAACTATAGAAATGACTAATAAATATGTGCATAGATTATATAATAATGATATTATGTTATTCTTTGAGTTACAGGCATTTATTATGAATTATTTTTTTTTATTAGAGTACATTAAAAGTTTAATTAAGATCAACACTCGTTAGAAGTTCGAAAAATTTTAATGCAAAATTATTCGAAATTAAGAAACATAACGAAAAAATTAATTGGAATAATTGAGTAAACTGAATGTCAAGTAACGTGATATCAATCGAGTATCAGATTTAAAAAAGAAATTATAATTATACGTTTGGATATTTGATTGATCTCGAATAAAATCGAGTAAAAATTGGTTATTTTTTATGTCCTATTTCAAAATTTCGGTTATTTTTGTGCCATTTAATTCCAAAAGAAGGAATTTTTAATCGTTGATAAATATTAATTATGAATGATTAAATAGTTTATCCCATTAAATAAATATATGCGCTCGTAACGTTGTACGTCGCGTGACTCATGCGACATGCGACGCGACGCAACGAATAAAGCAAATCGATTACGAGAATCGCTTTAATTTTGTATAGGATTTCACGCGTTACAGCAATCGCTGCAATTATTGTTTCGTGTAAATTACAATACGCAATAACTGAAATAGTCATAACATTCTTAGTGTCATTTTCTCCTTATTTTATGCCCTTGAAACTATAGACAATTAATTTTATCATTAACAAAAATCGATTTAATTTATGGATGAATAATTTAAATATTTTGTAAACTTGTAATCATAGATTAAAATTTAATTTTCAGTTTCACGATCATTTCGGCACAAAAACTGATGATCCAAGATATCGCCCACCCGATCCGTGGTTCACTGATAGTAGTAGCAGTGCCAGTTCTACACCTACTGATGATGGACCTTTTCTGCAATGTGCCTTATGCCACGATAGATATAACAAGCCCAAAGTTTGTGATAAAACATGTTTTAATTATTTTTATAATAATAAAAACTAAATTTCATATTTAATAATTGAAAAATTATTTTTTTTCTGTTTTTAATTCAGGTCTTGCCATGTCTCCATACTTTCTGTCAAGGATGCCTATTGCAGCAAACTCCTAAAGATAGTCTCAGCTTAACTTGTCCTATATGTCGTCATCAATCGATTCTTCCACGTAATGGAGTTCTTGGCCTTCAGGATAATGTTATTGTTTCGAATTTTGTCAACCTGTTAGAGATGCCCAAGACGGAAGAAATTCATCCTATAATGAGACCTAGGAATTACGCAGAAAAGAGAACAATAGAATTGCCTCCTATCGAAGAAAGTGCAGTCGAACAGAAAAACCATTTGAAGAAACTCCTATCGAAAGTTACCATGCAAATACCTGTTTTAAAAGAGGATATCCAGAATATCGCTGTGGTCGTCAATCAGTTAAAGGATAACCATCACCAGACAAAGTCCAAAATGTTGCACCATCTCGAAGATTTGGAAAATACTCTAAAAGAGAGAAAAATTGAATTGGTGGAAGAGTTGGATCGGGTTCATCAAGAAAAGTTCGACGTTCTTCAGCAACAAAAGCATGTGTTAGAAATGTGCCTTTTAAATCTCGAAGATCATTGCCAATATACCGAAGACGTTTTGAATAGAGGAAGCGATGAGGAATTGAATCTTCTTTATTACGATTTGGCGGAAAAGTTGGAGGATTTCGTAGCCACGGATTTAGAGAAAGAGCCAAAAGAAAATGTATTTTTGGCATGTGACAATAACGGCATACAAGAGGTAGAAAATAAATTGAAAAATTTAGAAGTGGTTAAAACATGTAAAGCGTCATTCAGCGAATCAACACTGGAAGCTGATCAATCCTCTGAATGCGAAATTGGAGATAATCTTTCATGGAATCTGATCATAAGAGATGGAAATGGATCATCTATGACAGTCGAAGAATGGGCTAAGAAAATTGTCTTGACTAATTCCAATCAAGAAGAATTTGAAGTAAATATAATAGAAAACGAAAACAAGAGTTATACCATTAATTGGATTACTGTCGCAGAAGGATCATATAAATTAACAGCAAAACTTCATGGACAGCATGTAACAGGAAGTCCACAGGTATTTACATGCAATAAAGCTAGGACTGAAACACATGAAGATGCTAAAGTCATTTCAAACGAAAATTTCGATGGTCTGGTGGATAACGATCTCCTAATGAAGATCGGAAGAAGAGGTCGAGGAAAAGGCGAATTCGTTAATTTGCAAGGCCTGTACTGTACCACTGAGGGCAAGATTATTGCGTCTGACAGCAATAACCAGTGCGTTCAGGTTTTCGACAAAAATGGTAAATTTTTAATAAGGTTCGGTGGAAGAGGACGAGGGCCAGGTCAGATGCAAAGACCCACAGGAATTGTCACTTCTCCAAGTGGTCACTATCTTGTCGCAGATTACGAACTAAGAGTGGTCAATGTGTTCAAACCGGATGGACAGTATTGCAGACGTTTCGGAAGTAGTAAACTTTTAGGACCCAGAGGATTGCTTTTCACTAGAGATGGCAAGCTACTCGTTGTAGATAGTAAAGCTAATTGTATTTATGTCATGCAAGAGAACGGTAAGGTTTTGGGGAAAATCGGATCACCCGGTAGCGGAAAAGGTCGATTTTCTGGTCCTCATTACGTAGCACTAGATAGCCGTGATCGCGTTATTGTTACTGATTTCCATAACCATGGCGTACACATATATTTATTAGATGGAAGCCACGTGATTACTTTTGGCTCCAAAGGCGAAGGAAATGGCCAATTTAATGCTCCAACAGGAATCGCTGTAGATTCCCAAGATAATATCATTGTTGCTGATTGGGGTAACAATAGAATACAGGTGAGGAGCATAGTACTTTAATGAGTATTAAGAGACTGGTATATATTTTCTGATTGCTATTGTTTTCCAGATTTTTGATAACAATGGATCTTTCCTCTCCTTCATCAATACAAGCACTGATCCATTGTATGGGCCACAGGACCTAGCCTTAACTCCCGAAGGCCATATCATAGTAGCAGATTCTGGTAGCTACTGCTTAAAAGTATACAAATATCTTCAATAATCGGTATATTCATTTTACAACTTTTAAATAAGTATATTTAAGTATTAAAATATTTAATCATCCATTTTTCTATTGCAGGCTTTGAAGTTTCAGTGAATATATCGTCGCCTTCTGCTTAAAAACAAAAATTTATTCTATTGTTTTCAAAGGATATGAGGCTAAGCAGTAATGAAGCTCTTACGTGATCTCAAAATTCCAGTTTCTAATTAGAAAACTAAGATCTCTTATTTATTATACACATTCATAGTTGTAGAAGCGCATTTTTCTTTCGTTTTTCTAGTCTTGATTTCCTATCTAGAATAGTCTCTAGTCTTTATCATGTAATAATAATTTTTATACGTCTTTTATATAGGCCACAAGAGATGTTCAAAAAGAAACTTGATTAGAAAACATATTACAGTAATTTAAATTTATAAATTTAATTAAAACTGATATTAATTAATGACAAATTAACCTAGTTTGTCAGACCCATTTTGAGAGATTGTATAAATCGTTGAAGTGTCAGCACATTAAATTTTAACTATTTAATTATTAGGAAAGAGATTAACGTGGTTAAATTCTTTTTGAATAGAATTAAATATCCTTTATGATTTAAATTTCAAACTTATTTTACTATTCGAGTTTCGTATTAAGTATGGATTAAAACATCATTTTTTTTCTATATCAGAGTAGTATCTCGATTATTCAAGCGTGATTATCGGATTAATCGCATCATATTTATACTGTATCAGAGTAGTATCTCGATTATTCAAGCGTGATTATCGGATTAATCGCATCATATTTATACAAAAATTGATAATTGATGAGTTTTCTGGATGCCATTGAAGCAGAAATTAATTTAGAATATTCATTAAGATGTTTACATGAATATATATTTCTGTAATAAAAAATATCACCGTTTAATATGAATTTCTGTTTACAATATTCGATTTACAATTATATTAATGGCATTTTTAGCATAGAAATCTGCGGAAAATGGACACTTTTTTGGATTATCTGTGACTCTCTTACATTAAGGCACATAATTAAGTGTATATTTTGCACTTGTATCAGATTACTTTCCAGAACACAATATTCTGTTTTTAACGCATTAACTTAACCAGTACAATTTATTTAAACGAATTTTCCTTATTAAATAATGCAAAAATATAAGTTTTGATTATGGTATTTTGAATTATTTTTTACTCCAAAAAAGGTGCGGTTTTGGAAACTTTAACAGGTGTAGTGGACATAAGTTTGTATACCAGCGAATCTAATCTGACTTTTCAACATTTCGTTGCATAAAATGGTAACGAAATAAATTTATTTTATCCAAAAATATTCTACATAAATTTTTGCATTTCAGTATATATAATTTTTGATGTAAATGCGGTTTATCTTTGGTGAAATTTTGTGTTTCCAACATTTGCGTAAGATGTATGGGTTTTTGGTTCATTTTATCATAGAAAACCAACTCAAATATTGTTTTCTGTAGACATAATAAAGGCATATACACATTTTTACTTAAATCATCGCTCTAATATTCTCGTTAATTATTATTTTTTATATTATAACCAAGTTATATTTTGAACATCCCTTGTAAAATCGCTAAAAGTTATAATTCTAAGTTTTTATTTATACATATGTTATCGAGAAATTAAGGAAAAATGTATATTTTTTAAAAATATTTACTGTTTAATTAATATTTGAATGAACTTTTTATAACAATGATTAACAATATTTGATGGGTGTGGCGTAAATAATAATTTTAATATAGTAATCTATGTAACGAGAATGTAACATTTATAATAAAGTATCAAAGCTACTGTATTATTTCTTTTAGCTTTCACCGATTGTTGCACATAAAAAGAAAATCAGAGGATTATAAAATAACTAGATTACAAATATATACATATATAACTGAGATAATATATAACCAAAACAGTAGAATATGAAAATGATTTCATCACAAAATTTTTTGATATACTCTGAAAGAATGGAGGATTGGATGCATAGTTATCATGAAAAACTGATCAAAAGGAGAATATTTTGTGGTTTTTTTTTTATAAAAATGTCAAAATTGTATAAATAAGGCACAGAATATGCTGTATTGATGCAAGAAAAATTAGCTATAAATTCAGTTTAGCAATAAAAGTTCTAGTCCCATACGTGTCATGCTATAAAAATGTCAAATTGTATAAATAAGGCACAGAATATGCTGTATTAATGCAAGAAAAATTAGCGATATATTCAGTTTAGCAATAAAAGTTCTAGTCCCATACGTGTCATGCTTCAACAACAATAGCTCGTCATGTTTTCGTATATCTCTTAAAATTTTTATTGTTTTTTTTTAATATTATTTATTTAGATCGGAAGAGCGTTTTTTATTTATGTTTACTAATTTATATAAATTTTTGAAAATAACAACATGTATAATGTCCAAAATTTTATATAAAATAGCTAACAAGATTTCATTTTCTATATTTTTAAAGTCATTATTTATGGCCTAATATGAATAAAATTTCTTCTCTTTTTTCCTTATAAAAACTAGAAATATGTTGTATTTCTAATTTTTATACTTATGTTTTCATTTTACTATGATATAAAGAGTTAGATTTTATTAAAATTATTGAAAAATATATATGTAAACGTTGATAATAATATGTAAACGTTAATAATAAAAAAATGATGGACGTCCAAACATATTAGATATAATATGTTTGGACGTCCAAACATATTATATGTAAACGTTGATAATAATAAATGTCATTGAACGCCTAATTTTGAGAGATCATACCTCGTTCATCAGGTTTTTTTAATGTAATATAAGTAAGAAGTTTCAAGAAAAATCGAAGAATAATTTTCTCGAACCAATTATCAGTACGGTAACAATATGTTCTTTACTAGATGCGGTTCGGGATCATTCCAAAATTGCTTAAAAAACATCCAAAATTGATACAAGCAATTCTGGAAAGAACTAATCGTACAAAACATCAAATATGTTCCAAAACATATGACGTTAATCTTAAAAAAACCTGAAATTAGGCGATTTGATCGGCTAATCCCACGTCTACATGTCATCTGTATAGGGGGAACATAGGAATTTTTTATTCGCCATTTTTGAATAGATGCTACAATATTAATAAATCTCAATTCAAGGTCGATTTTAATGACCTGATAAGTCTACTGAATTTTATAAAAATCAATCAAACAGATCAAAATTAATTAGGGAGCCATCAGATTTTGGATATCTACCATTTTTAAACTATTGATGTTATATGTTTAATTAACGTAATCGTAAAGTATTCTATTGCTGGATTAAGCTGCTAAATCTTATAAACATCTATTAATTAATTTAAAATATATTAAGAGTATATCTAATATGTTTGGACGTCCACCATTTTTAAATGGTGGTAGTTGTAATTAAAAAATGTGGCGTGAAAGTCACCATTACATATCTACAGAAGTTGATGAAAATCTACTGAATAGTTCAAAAATTATTATTCACAGAAAACAGTCACTTTCTTTAGGAATATAGGCTACAAATGATTCTAGCTCAGTGTTAATTTGTTAGGAATAATCTGCAAACAAATTAATTTATATTTATTCTAATAAAATGGATTAAAGTATGACATACAAAAAAATTCAATATAACTAAAAATATTTGACATAAATCCAAACTTCTCTGAAAAATATTTTTATATATAATTATCTTTAATTATACAAATTTTTACCTTTCTAGCTTAAGTTAAATTCGAGCAATAATGACTTAAATGTCAAAAATGTCGGAATAAATCATATTATAGTTAATAAAACAATAAGCAAAGTTTCTTTAATAATGCGAGTAAATGTATTATAAGTTTTGTGTTTTTATATATAATTATCTTTAATTATACAAATTTTTATCTTTCTAGCTTAAGTTAAATTCGAGCAATAATGACTTAAAATGTCAAAAATATCGGAGTAAATCATATTATAATTAATAAAACAATAAGCAAAGTTTCTTTAATAATGCGAGTAAATGTATTATAAGTTTTGTTATATTTATTCCTAGTGCAGACTGATTATTAATGAGAAAATTATTAATAGAGTAGATAGATAAAAATCTTTATTGATAAGTTGTAAATCACATCAACTTGACAATTCTCTTGCGAATTCTATTCGCGTTTTCACTTAGCTGTCGAGAAAATTTCATTACATCTGTTCCAGTGCAATGGATTTTATTCAGGTCAAACTTATTTAATGTTTAATGTCTAACAGCATAATTAACTCTCAGTTTTAAATATATGATATGCATTTAAAAAAAATAATAAAAAATAAAAAAATAGCTGCTTCAGACAGTCAAAAATGCAAGATAAAAAATTAATTTTGGGAAATTTTATTGTTTGATATTAAAAAATAATTAAGTGAATACTTTGAAACATTTATAAATTTATTTATTAAAGAATGGATGTTATCAATCTGCATTAAATAATTAAAAAGATTCTGTTTGAATAATTAGATGCATTTGAAAATATCGTAAAGATGATAATATATTTTGTATATGCCATAAAAAATTAAAATAATAATAAAAGTCATGTTTTCTGTGGTTTTTACTAAGTTTAATGTATTATTTCTTTCGTTAAAAAAATAATTATAAAGTTCCGATTTAATATTATATTGCGAAAATTTTCAAGAAATGTTCTAAATTTCTTTAAATTTTCGTAATAATTATTAATTTTGAATTTTTCCAACACAAGTTGTTTGAAATCAATAAAAGAGTTTTATGTAAATCTAAATATAATCCCTATAAAACAGTAGAAAATATTTAGAGAAATCTATAAAGTTTTAGCAAAATTCAGTTGAAATCAATAAAAGAGTTTTAGCAAAATTCAATTTAATCCCTATAAAACAGTAGAAAATATTTAGAGAAATCTATAAAGTTTTAGCAAAATTCAATTTATTAGAATTCCTCTTTGATAATGCTTCAATAAGTTTGCATGGTTTAAATTTTTGTTAATTTTTTTTCAATAAATAACATTGCATAATCATCTGCAAATTTTTTAAAAGCTACACACTGTTCTTTCT
This sequence comes from Olivierus martensii, assembly GCA_000484575.1. Taxonomy (NCBI): domain Eukaryota; kingdom Metazoa; phylum Arthropoda; class Arachnida; order Scorpiones; family Buthidae; genus Olivierus; species Olivierus martensii. The sequence goes on from AYEL01084409.1 coordinate 62,167, forward strand.
GTACTAGTAGCATAAATTAGGAAAAGGCTGCATACTGACATCATTTTTTAGTAACAAGGAAACTAATATGATTTGAACTATAAATGTTAAATATTTTAAATATTCAGTTTAGATTATTCCGATTTTCAGTAAAATAATATATCAGATAGTTTCATTAATGTTGTGCAGGGCCACATGCAGCCTGCTACGACGATTTGGGCGGCCCGCACAAATCGTCGTAGCACAAGATCCGCCTCGCACAAATCCGTGCACAAGAGTAAGATTTTTTAAAAATTTTACCACAAAAATGTTAAATTACATAAACAAGCAACATAATTAATTAATTAAATTTAGATTTTTGTACGCTAAAACGCTCCCTTTAAAAAAATTTGAAGTGTGCCCCACTCGACTTTCCAATATTTTTGAATATATAATGTATTTGTGCAACGGATTGTGAGGCAATGGTAGTGGTGAACGTTGGTTTTTGGCATGATCGCAGTATTTTCCTCTACTATCAATACCTCGTGTATCAGAAAGTAAAACCTTTTTTTACATGTGGCCCGCTACAGACCTTAAAGAAGTCCATGTGGCCCGCGGTCAGAAAAGTTTTTCCATCTCTGACCATGATGATGTATTCTTTCGATACTTTAGCTGTTTTCTATTCTGTACAATACTACATCTATAATCGATTCGATAATCAGGTAAAGGACGGAGTTCAACCCATTCTATATTGTAAAAGTCTGGAAATATGGGATCCTGAATTGAACCCACCTTCTAGAGTGAATGTGCAGCACATTTTTATTTATATTAATTTGCACTTATTAAAATATCAGATTTATTTTTCTGACGATCGTTGGCCTGAATGGATTTTGTTCTATTTATAGCGATAAAATTTCCTTTAAGCATTTTTTTTCACTTTTCTATCCTTTAAATCATCACTCTAATAATGCTACAAAACAGGGAAAATTTCCTTTTAAAAATTTCTTTCGCATTTAGGATTGTTAGGAAATCGGAATGGAAAAATCAAAACATAAAAATTACGTGAAAATATTTATCTCCCATTAATAATTCCTTTTCTAGGTCACGAAGAAAATTATTCAAGATAGAATTACATACATTCAGATATATCAGGTAAAAATGTTATATTTTATTCATAAAACCTAATTTGAAAAAGAAAAATTTTCCCTCTCCATAGTCAGCCGGATGGCCACTTGGTAACGCATTCACTTATTACCTTGCCGGGTTCAAATCAAGCTCCTACACTTCTAGTTTTTCAGGAAAAGCTCGAGCCCAGCCCATTAAACCCCCATCAACCTTCGCTTGACTTTTCACGAGGGTTGATCAGCCTGTGATGAGCTCTAAAAGTAGCTGCTGTGAGATAATGTATATCATTTGTGAAATATGGCGATCTCACTCAAATAACCTTAGCTACCCCATTCCAAGGGCGGCTAAATGGCCGAATAGTAACGCGTTGACGTGCCACGTAGAAGGACCCGGGTTCAGACTTAATTTTTCAGGAGATACCGGACCCGGGTTCGAGCCCCGGTCCGGTATCTTCTGAAAAGTTTTTTCGGGGTGTCCAGTCCGATGATCCCCATCCTTCACCATCCGGTCCCCTCCACGGGTGTGTGTGCAGCCAGTGGTTGGAACGTTCCCCACCCCTTAGTATTGGAAAGGAGCATAAAATATGCAAAAAAATCCCACTTCATATGAAAATTTTACTTATGCTATTGATGTATGTACGCATGAATAATTAATTCGTGTTTTTCATAAATATTTCTTAAAAGTTAAAAAAAAATTATTATTATTATTCACGTTGGCATTTTTTACTCAACAAGAAATGTTAAGTTGATTAAATGCATGAATAATTAATTCGTGTTTTTCATAAATATTTCTTAAAGTTAAAAAAATATTATTATTATTCACGTTGGCATTTTTTACTCAACAAGAAATGTTAAGTTGATTAAAATTCCATAAATTAAGAGAAAATATTGTGAAGACGGTGGGGTGCCATTTAAGCATTTCGCCTCAGGTGGCAAAATTCCTGACAGAGTCAATCAAACACTGAGCGAGATAAAATTACTCTAGTGTTCCATAGTGCTGTACCGCTTATAGAGAGAATACAGTTGTACTGTTTAAAATATTTATTTTCTCTATTAATTAACATAGAGAAAATAAATATTTATATATTTATAAACATATATTGTTTATATATTATAATTTAATTCTCTATAGATGATGAAATGAATTCTATTTTTTCTGATTGAAATATATAATTCGCATATTGGATCAATAACAGCGAAATTATGCTAATTAGAATTGTCTAAACTGTAGTGCAATCATGATAAAAATTAATAGCTTCCTCACGTGTCGCCATCTATCGAAAATAATTGTAAATAACTCGAAATAAATAATTTTATTAATTTATTTATATTTCTTTATTTTCTAGTGTACAAGTTTTCTGAAACCGTACTGCGAATGAATGTCAAATAATTAGGAACATTCCTGGAATTTTCAACTATGATAAATACCATATTCTGCACAAGGATGAATGACAGTTCATCATAATTTATGGAGTATAGGCGTGAAGATTAGAAGAGCTAATAAGTCGGATAGAAAACAATACCTGACTTTATATATAAAGAACTTATTTCGTCCTTAGAGTCAGCTGAATAAACTCCCAAAATCGGACTAAATCAGAACACACTGTTGCCTATCTCTTCATTGTTTTGAACCATAAAAAATCTGATTTTACAGCTATTATTTTAATTTTTTCCGTGTTTATATAAAAATTTGTATACTCGCTCAAATCGAAATGCTTTCTCACATAAATTTGGACATTCTTTTTTAACGACTTAACCAAAAAGTAATCAGGGAAGAGGAAAAGTAACCAGGTAAATTAATGGCTGTAGATTAATTAAAACAAAAGTTGATTTTTTTTTTCAATCAATGAAACCATTTAATGATGGGAAAACTTAGCAAGAGATCTATCGAAAATAAATATATTTTGTTTATAGAATATTTCACTAAATTACACTATAAAAATAATATAACACTTTCTATTGATAATATAGAATATATAAGGTGTTATTTTATGAATATATGGTGTGAATATATTGTAGCCGTATGAATTGGAGACCACAAAACACACCACCTCATCTCCAACATCTGCAGTGAAGGCACGAGAGCATTTTCGAAAATGTCGATATATTGGATAGCCGTAAGGTTCCCATCAATTCGGACAAGCTCACCTGGTCCAGCGGAAGTCATCCATCCTCACAAACCTGTAACGATAAAAATGTGTTTATTTTAAATATGCAAAAAATTCTTTGACAAAATAGATTGATATCTGCAGGTAATAAATATCAACGTTTAAGATTCATTTATATATTGATATTAGAAGTAATGTGTATCGAAAACCTGTTTACTTATTTTTACTTGAAATATGGGTTTCTTAATTGGTCTTATTTGCACGGTTACTATAAAATATACATAAACTAATAAATGACATACTGTATAATCCTGGACGCTATTGGACTTTCCAAAATTACTCAATGAACATGTAAAAGCATCTATAATCAGAAAACAGATCATGTATAAACTTATATAAATTAATCTCGAATATGACAATTTCCCCCCGCTTTTCCCCAGTAGCACTTTGTCACATTTTTCTCCCTTGCCATAACACTTACAAGTTAGTCACAACTATCTCTTTTAGTTGTTTAATGGAAAAATTTGTTTGTGTGGTGCTATCACAAACGTTTTGTAAAATATACACGGTAGTAAATTCAAAGTATCATTATGATGAAAATAATGATTTATGAAAACGATATCTTTTATTCACAATGAAAAGTGTTGGTAGACATTACAACACGATAGCTATGAGTTTTCACGTAACTTTTTTTATATTTCAACATTGTCCAAATTAAAATATTTGAAACAAAACTTTCACGCGAGAATTTTTGAATAGCTTCAACGCGAAGGTTTATCTCTCCCCTTCTTCCTATGCAACAAATAACATATCCCCTGTCGCCCTTATCTCCAGTTATGTAATATATGGAGCATATCTATCTGTGTTTTCGAATAGCTTAAAACTTGGCCTGACATATTTAGTGGGACCTAATCCACAGAGGCAACTAAATGTTTTTAAATATCCTGCCCTATTGGATGGGCATTAACTTGTATCATTGCGTTTTTCATAGAAAAAAACCTATACACGAATAAAGACATCATTATGAGGGATTGCACTGCCCTGAATTCATTCGCATGTCTAACCTACGCTTTTAAACGTAAGTGGTTGCGAAACAATATCATTATCGTATGTTCACTTCGCTCATTGGTCTTCCATGATAAATACCACATGAAACTTTGAACTTATTAGCAGATGGTAAAGAATACAGCAATCAGTGATTTGCTAGCAGAAAATTGTAGGAATGTCGTGATTGGCTACGTCGGAATGATACTATTAAAATGATTGGCTCATGAAAAGTAACACATTTAAACTGTAAAAGAGAAACGCTTTATTTAAATTATCAAAAAACACGTGCTCTCTTTCGTCAATCTTTGCAATTGGATAAGACGTTACTGCAGACTGACTACAACTGATGTTTTCGGAAGTGCAAATTATAAATATATGTATCACAATAACATAAGATTATTTACGTAGTTAAAATGTTCGCAAAAACGTTTAAAGCTGAGCTCTCTTACAGAATTACTTAACGGAAATATATATAGTCTTTTGATTGAGTATTTTCGCAAAAAAACACGTCATGTTTAAAGCAGTCCTCAAGCAATTTATAACAGAATCTTTTTTTTTAGTATATGCACACATTTTATAGTTAAGACCGTTCGTTATTCCCAAGCACTATCTAAGTAAAGACATGCTTTTTGAAACGAATATCTTTTAACTTAATAATGTCATTGATTAAGGGCGCTATGTGTTCAATTCATACTCTTATTTGTATGCTTACTTTTGATAAGTATAAATAGTACTATATATTAATTTATAGCGGCAATTGGATTTTTACTGCTTATTTTAATAATAAAACGTATTCTAACCTCTAATACTTTTACTGTATTTGAAAGCATTGGTATGATAATGCATACAGTTCTCCACTGACAGAGATTAGTTAATAAATAAATATATATATAGTAACAGTATATATATATAACAGTGTAAAAGTATAAATACAGTATTTGATATTTAATAAAACTTGATACTAATTCATATAACAGTGAAAATAAATATCTGATGGGTATATGTTGTTTTGGAAAGTCTGCTCTGCAAAATATTGGGAAGCATAAGCAAGCTGTATTATATTGTGTTTAAATTGTCAGGAAAGTATTTTTATAAAATCACTTATAGCAAACTAATTGTTAGAATAATACATAAGAAATGGAATGCACATATGACTAACTCACCTACAGAAAATCTCCCATTTCTTCTCTTTAAATAAACGTATGGGCTAGCATATCTTTTTTCCTTTGGTTGGTGTACCCGGACATCACCAGCTCCGTCACTACAGAAGAATTTTTCATCTGAGACATTACAGTACTCCAGTGTGAATTGTTTCATTGTTGATACTGATATACAAATACTATGCGGTCTATTAAGTTTCTTGTAGTTAAGAGTTGTTTTGGCAGCTCTCCGATCTCTTAAATCTGCTTCGCGTAATCTGTTAAGTAATTGTTAGAATAATACATAAGAAATGGAATGCACATATGACTAACCCACCTACAGAAAATCTCCCATTTCTTCTCTTTAAATAAACGTATGGGCTAGCATATCTTTTTTCCTTTGGTTGGTGTACCCGGACATCACCAGCTCCGTCACTACAGAAGAATTTTTCATCTGAGACATTACAGTACTCCAGTGTGAATTGTTTCATTGTTGATACTGATATACAAATACTATGCGGTCTATTAAGTTTCTTGTAGTTAAGAGTTGTTTTGGCAGCTCTCCGATCTCTTAAATCTGCTTCGCGTAATCTGTTAACAGAAAATTATGCATGTTTAGTACTTACTGTTTCCGCTATATTAAAATGGATATATCAGTTAAACTATATTATCTTCAATAGTCCATATCGAAATACATTTTTGCGATATATTTGTGTTAAAGTTATATATTTTTTGGACGCTTGGGAAACATCCGTATTCAAGATTGTCAAAGAGCCAGAAAGGGAGGATCTCTCTTCCGCACTGGCTCTTCGACAATCTTGCCGAAAACGTAACATTTTATAAGATCAATAAACTTATTTGTAAAATCTGTAATCTGTTTTATTAAATTTATCATCTGTAATCTATTTTGCAGAACTCAAAATCTCTGCAAAACCTGTCGAAAGATCCCACTTACGCGCTGCCGGCGCGAATCATATCAATCAATATTTTATTAATAACATAATTCGCATATTAAACTTATCTATTTATAATTATATTTTAGAACACTACATACCTTTTATTAACAGTGTCTATGGAGACAAGTAGTGTAGTTTATGTTTTCATCACCCTGGCTATTTTAAGAGTCTGTTTTTGCTAGTTGTGTCATACTTTCAGCTTCTTCGGCTGTTGTTAATTTTGGTCTACATGCTGATTTCCCTGAAGAAATGGACCCTGTTTCTTCATAAAGTTTGCAGATTATAGTTCGTGTGTTTATTTTAAACATTTCGTGTGAAGTACGTGAATGACGCAAACGCTAGAATGACGAAATCATGGCGTCATTTCGAATCGTCGATAAAGAGTTCTTCACGTCGAAACGTGAGTTAAGGAAATATTCTATATTAACGTATTCGTTTACGTTCTACATGTCGAAAATGGCAAATTCAACGCTTAGGCAGGAAGGTTTACGTTGATGATTATCTATATTTATAGTGACTAAACGACTAAATATAATGCCATATCTTTTAGTATGCACGTTTCTTAGACTTGTGTCTATGATTAATGATTAAATTTTAAGTTAAAAACGGTTAAAAATCCTAACTTGAAGAGTTACTTTTATAGCATATTTTTAGGCGTGATTTTGAATACCTCACACTGAGTGGAAAAGCTTTGTTTTATTTTTATTTAATCTAAATATTTTTTCTAGTTCGAAGTGATTTTGAAAAACAAAATCGAATCAACCAGCCATGGACTCGGATGTTCGTGTTCTACGCAAGCGTATTAAACGAATATGATGACGTATACATGTGACGCTATTTGGGGAAGTTAAGGGAAGTAACGACTTGCTGAAGCAGATTTCTTCTACAAACGCACGCATGGAACGTAAACTCAATGACGTCAGTTTTCTTTGCATTTACGTTCACGTCAACGTCTTGCTGAAGCTCTCTAATATCCGTTAATTGACCAAATGATAAAAACCAAACGATATTTATTTCGTCTCCATGACAACTTAATCGTCGGATTTAAAAAAGAAAATATAAAAATTGAACGTGAGTGTCAAAATGAATTTTGTGTTATTACTCGTATGTCTGTTTTGGTTTTCTACTGATTTTTCTAATAAGAGTTTATATTGTGTTCGATAGTCGAAATTTATAGATTTTCTAATAAGAGTTTATATTTGTGTTGGATAGACAAATTTATAGTTCATGTTCTACCATGTCTTTCTGAAAGTTCGGTATAAAGATAAAGTATAACAGATTTCAATTGTTACATATTTACGTATTATGTTTTATATTTTAATAAAGATAAAAATACAAAATGAAAGATATAACTATTGTTTTCACTCAAAATATTATAAAACAATTGGACTAGATTTGTAAAGATATTATGCTAATCTCAGTTCCTACAAAATTTCATTTTAAAAAATCATTTCGTATGAAATACTTTATTAATTATATGATTAAATGTTTATTTTGAACTAATCATATAGTTTATATATAATATATGGCGGCAAATAAATTCGGCATATTTATATTAGCATATTAGAATTTTAAAAAATAAATTTGTAATTATAATACTCATAATTACCAATATTCAAAATTTAAAAAATGATATTAGAACGTTATCTATTTATTCTATTCGTAACTAGAAAGTCTGCCTAGATTGAGATAGTCAGCAGCGATTAGTCTTTTCAGTTCAGAGCGCTGAAATCGACCCATCTCATTCGTTATACTTCATCCCTATTTTTAATCAGAACGGACGTATCCATTTTTAGCTTCCACTATGCAGATTCGAACTGACAGACTTTATATTGATCAACTTCCAGTAACCGAACTGACAGACTTTATAACCGATCAACTTCCGGTAAGCTCAGCCCCCTTCGAAGCAGGTGACATCTTTTTGGAACAAACTGTACATGTGGCTCTGAAGTAAAACTGAAAATGAAAATAAAACTGTCATAGTTTCATTTATAAAACTTTTAAAGAATTTTATTCACAAATTGGTGATTTTATTTGTTTTACAGGTTTCACAAAACTTCGTGGCACTAATAAGATGCGTGAAGCGTGATATCATGGAAGGGAAAGTGACAGTGGAGGGGATGGTTGAAAACACAGCTCAATATTTTTGAATTTTTTCTTCATTTTATAAAGATATTATAACAAGTTATAATATTACTTTGAATTTTCCTTATTTGTAAAAAAACATTTATGGCTCTCGAATAATTTTTAAATTATGAGGGACAGGTTTTTTGTCAATAGATGACGCCACACTCCATTCTGGAAGAATATTATGTGGCGAATGAAAAAACCCATCCACAGGCTGCCCATCCCTGCGGAAGGGTCAGCTCTGTGGAGGACGGGGATCGACGGGCCGGGCCCGGACCCCATGATAAATATTTTCAAAGGGTGTGACGAACGAAAAAAACCTTTCCACAGGCTGCCCATCCCTGCGGAAGGGTCAGCTCTGTAGAGGACGGGGATCGACGGGCCGGGCCCGGACCCCATGAAAAATATTTTCAAAGGGTGGGTCCGAGACTCGAACCCGGGTTCTCCGGAATGGAAAGCCGAAGCGTTTCCACGCAACCAATCCGGCCGACTGAGGGACAGGTTTAGCTAACTCTTCCGTCTCAAAAGTTTGCCGACCCGTCTAGCACATACTTTTCTTGGTTCGTGCTTGTGCACTTGGATGCATTCTCTCATTCTCAGTACGCTTTCAGTGGAGTTGATTATTAAATGATCGGCATCTGACTTTATATCACTCCACTGTTACAATGTAATCGTGATTATCATCCTATTGGGTTTTAGTCACAAAGTGGATATTTTTTTTATTCTTATGCGAAAGAAGTAGATTTTTATAGCTTGAAAAATTGAATTGTTTAATAAATTATAAAGATATATATTGGCAGCTGCTGTTGCACGTGAGTTTGGAATATCCAAGGATGTTTTATATATGGATAGTCTACTCAATACTAACAACAAGTGAAGCTGTCCGGCTGGTGGGGTAAATCAATGTAGCAACGTCGTAAAATCGATGATACAGCAATTTGTTTTTGTTTTGGTGGCCAGACGTATTTCATATATGTTAGTAAATATGATGACCAAATTCAAATAATTAATAAAAAGGATATAGTACCCCAATATGCACTATTTTACCACGTTACCTGTCGGCCGGGTAGTAAACCTGTGGCTTATCATCCTGGAGGATCCGGGTCCCACACCTCGTTTTTCAGGAGGAGTCCGGGCCCGGCCTGTTGAAACCATCATGGGTGTTGGCCAGCCTGTGATGGGCTCCATAAGTGGCCGCCGCCAGATTAAGTATATCCCTCGTGTGATATGGCGGCTTAACATACCTACCCTACATGTTACCCCCACCATTCAATGGCTTCACCCACCGCTAGTATTAAGCAGTCTATCCATGTATAAAACATTCTTGGGTACATCGATGGCTGACATGAATGCCTTTCGACTGTACTTTTGTGGTTTAATTATTAAAATTTTAATCATAATGTAGATTAATTTGCATTATAAACTATATTTCATATAAATATTAATGCAATGTTCGAAACATTGCATTATATATTAATCCAAAAAAAAGAGAAAAAATTATGATCTTGATAACCAGGAACCAAACTTAGGGTGAGTTCCAAACATCAACAGTAAGTCATTAGTGATTAGTCTCTTTTGACGTCAGAAATAATTCAACATCAGTTTGTTTCTGGAACGATTTGCTGTGTGTGTGGAGATAAGATGGCGGCTAAGATGGTGATGAAGAAGATAATAATGAATGTTATAATTTCATTAGCATCATTAGAAAGCACTAAAATTTATTTGCTAGTAAATAACAACGATGATAATGATTTATAACTCTCTAACTTTTAAAATCTTATCATCTAGTAGGAAATACTTTTTCCGCGACGTTACATAAATGGTGTAAACTGGTGTCAACAATCTCATCACCTTTCAAATGCGATTACAATGATGTCCGTTTGATGAATGCACCCTTACTTTACCTTTTTTCAAGTTTTTAAATTCATTAAGGTCGATTTTTAAGATCTTATGATTGTTAAGTTTAACTCAGAAATTTCACAAAAAAAAAAAACGTTCCTCTGTTGAAGAAATTCAATTTAGTTAAGATATTTATTTATTTAAAATAATCCAACTAGATTAATTCATGGTTCATAAAAAATTAGAATAAAATTATCTTTCTGATGAATTAGCATAGCTATAGAATGTTTATATCTCTTAGAATTTAAGTTATTAAAATTTAAAACTTCACAAGATTTATAGTACTAGGCTTATGTTTCAAGCAGGAATAGTGTTACTTTTATTAAATAACGTCAAGCTAATTGATTCTTGACGATTCATTAGAAAAAATATTTATTTAAATTATATAAAATATACACACTGTATTGAAAAAAGCCCCTCTCTCTAGCCGATTCTTCTATAATTTAATTTTTTTAACGAGGTCTTTCTCTAGAAAGTCTGAAGATTCTTGCACTAGAACATTTTTACTTTTTAGAAATATATAAAGTTGTAAAAGTTGAAATAAAAATGATCACTGATCTTTACGTTTTCATTAATTCATAAAATTAATGATATATATTGATATATCATCATCATTAAATGCTTCATATTTTATATCCTGTTGAAAGTATTGATTCCATGTTGAATAATGTATTGTTAGGCTTCAGTTAACGATCATCATCGTAAAAGCAAGTCATTGATTCTAGTATGAGGTACTGCAATTGCATATAAAAATATGTGCAAAATCATCTATATAATTCCTATGCTTAAAAATTTTATGTAATTTAAGTATTTTTTCTAATTAACTGTCAAGAATCAATTATCTTGAAGTTATTTAATAAAAGTAACACTATTCCTGTTTGAAACATAAACCTAGTACTATAAATCTTTTGAAGTTTTAAATTTTAATAACTTAAATTCTGAGATATAAATATTCTATAGCTATACTAATTCATCAGAATGATAATTTTATTCTAATTTTTTATGGACCATGAATTAATCTAGTTATTTATTTATTTAAAATAATCCATCTTAACTAAATTGAATTTCTTCAACAGAGGAACGTTTTTTGTTGAAACTTCTGAATTAAACTTAACAATCATAAGATTAAACATGCAAAACCTGGAATAAATTATCTTTCTAATCCATTTTATATGCCTTTTTCATATTTAAAACTGTACAAAGACTTCATAGATACGCTGAATATAACGTGTTGACGTTAAGGTATCATTATTATTAATAAAATATATACTTATTTTTTCTTTTCGTTTCTAACTATAACCAAAGAGAAACTTATTGCTAGGCCCCAAACACTAACAGTTTAACTGTTTTCTTTACACATAATAATTCGGTATTTTTATGTAAAAAATAATCAATTCTTTCAACTACCATTATGCAAAATAATGATAAATTTCTTAAATGATAGGAATGCACTTATTTAAGCAGTTTGTCAATTCACAGAATAATTAATATCAAATATAACGATCTAAATTTATATTATTTTCTTTGAGATTTACACATGGATACTTGCTTGTTTAGGGAATACGGGATTATGCAAATTAATTTTCACTGAAAAGCTATACAAGATATAACAGATCACCTAGCGTACTCAATTTTTCGAAAATGAGATGTGCTAGAAGTTTAAAATTTGCATAACCAAAACGTAACCAACGAATAGGAGTGTGTCATTATTATGTTCCGGAACAAATCATAAGCATAACCTATTCCTACTTCCTAAATAGTAACTCGTGTCCATGCGTTAGTGATCGGCTTCGATTAGGTTAGGTTAGTTTCATTAAGCCACCATATCCTAGATATTCTGTATTGGCGACGGCCACTTATATAGACCATCATAGACTGGCCAACACCCTTGATGGGATCAATCGGATGGTTGAAGAATGGGATTCAATGTGCCGGGTCTGGATCCCTCCTGAAAAATTAGAGGTGTGGGACCCGGATTTAAACCCGGATCCTCCAGGGTGGTAAGCCACAGCTTTACCATGTCATCGACTTCGACTATTATTAATATTTTTCTTCGATTTTTAGCTATAATCAAGCCATTCACAAACGAATAAGCTTTTGACATGTTGATGTTGGATGTATGTCATCAGAATTAGAGTTACTAAGCGTTTTTACACAGAGATATCCATAGCGCAGCCATAACTCGCGAAGTTTCTCTCAGCGTCTAGCGACTAGTGTGCATGGGACTGATCAGATTCAGCCAATTTTTCGAAACGAATAAATCAGGCGGCCTGTAAGAGACGACAAAACAGCTGATGTTCTTCTGTTGTAGCTGCAAATCCGCAAGATCCAGGAGACTCAACAGAATTAAGATCAATTAATGGTGTGTAGAATTCTAATTAGACGCAGTTTTCGCACATCAATTTGCACCAAAAGCATGGAGGCAATGACTTTCAGAATCGTGATGTTTTCTGCAATCGTTGCTGAACAAAACCTATAGTTTCTATCATTGTATTCTTTGGAGTGGTGAGGTTTATGTTCAAAAACACAGAAAACATTCACAATGAGCAATACTGGTTGTCTGAAAACTCACATTGGCTGAGATGTTGATAACCAACACATCTAGACGCTTTAAATCTGAACTGGCCTTACTGGACACCAAGTCATCGGCCCTAACTTCTTCAGTGGACCTTTAAATGAAATGAAGATTTCATTCTGATTTTCTCATCATCATGTCCTTTACGAACTCCTAGAAAATGTCCATTGCTGTTTCATCTCGTCCATCGTTCAACAAGGGACGAGATGAAACAGCAAATTAGAAAGCTTGATGTCAAGTCCTTCAAGCTGCATATAGCGTATGAAGACGAGCATGATGTGAATCAATGTAGCGAACACTGACTGTTTCCTAGGACACGGAATTTTTCTTCCTTGTTGTAAATCGTGAGATTAAAGCAATGTTTAATAGAATATTCTTTACAATAGCTCTAATTACACCCTACTCGGCCTATTTTTCTAAATACACTTGATCCCGCTATCCCCTATTTATAGTTGTTTTCTATAGTTTTATACTATTTTCCACTCGGTATAATAAGCGATAGGGATTACAATATCCACCATGGGCCGCCCATATTCCTGGTGAAGTCAGAAGTCAAAGTGAGAAAACGGGATCCAGACGGGTCCGGACAACTGAAAAACTTGATCCGAGAATTGCACCTGGATCATCCAAGATGGAAGTACAGTACGCTTCTATCACGGCCATCCGGTTGTCCCCTATTTACAGTTTGTTCCGGAACATAATTATGACATCATCCTATTCTTTAGATGCGCTTTGATTATGCAAAAGTTTATTCAAAACATTTTAGCACATCTCATTTTTGAAAAAAGTTAGAATACGTAATTTGTTTACATCCTGTATACTTGCAATTTAATTAAGAAAAACTGGTAGTTCATTGAATTTCATAATTCAATGTTTTTCTAATTATCAGTAATACCGATCAGCATTTTTCAAATATATTAACATAATAGATTTGTCATTTTTAAATAAAAAATTTATAAAGCATTTTATGTCGAAAAATAAAATTTTAAAAAAGATTTCACCATTCATAATAATTCAATCATTTTAAATTCTTCCTTCGTAATTACAATACGGATAATGACATCATTGTCCACCCAAAAAGAATCATTATTACAACACAACACAAAGAAATTTTACGTGGCAATGGTCTGGAATTAAAAAATTAATCTTTTAGTTGTCCATTAATTTATCAACATGACAAATGCAGAGTAAAATCAATTTTTACCGATCACAATAAAGCAAAATATTTTGAAAAAATTTTTTATATATAATTTCCTAATGTTTTTATTTGCTGCAAGCTTTCTTGCAGACATAATTTATTTTTATGAAAGTTGTCAACAAATAACCGCGTAAACTTATTTTGAAAAAGTGATGCAAATAAAATCTTAAAAAATTGAATTACATCTTATCCAATTATTTACATATATAACATAATACACATAAATATATAGGCATCATCATCATAATGCTTATAATAATTAGCATACATCACTTTCAAAGTAAACGGCTGAAAATAAATGCATACGAAAGTCTGATGCAAATTGTACATCAGAAATAAAATATTTAAAGAACATATTTTATTGCGTTTGATTATCTACACACGTAATTTCTAAAGGAGGTCATTATTCCTAACGCACAGAGAGAAGGCACTATCCAAAATACCAACATTTAATCGATGAAGTGCACTTGCCATAATGTTCAAATGAGGTAAAACGGATGTCGTACATGTGAATCGAATGGAAACCTAAGATAAATTATTGACAAATTTAATTTTGTGACTAGGATTTTCCTCCCAAAATTGCCTTATAGCCAATCCTAATTCTTCTAGATAAGGGAGAAAAGAAAATATTCAAGTGTTATTTTGCGATGGATGAATGGAATATGAAATTCCAAAAGGCCTTAAATGATAAATAAGATATTCTAGTACATACATCATGTTGGGATGTACGTAATGGAAAGAAATGGCAGTATCACTGCAACAATTCATGCCCTGAAATGAAAATTATAAATAAATAAATGTTCGAATTAAATTAATTACTTTTTAAAGTAAATCACTAAATTACCTCTTGTGCGGGATAATATATGTATTTCCAATACCAGTTATCTTTAGAAATGTGATTTGGAATCAAATGATGTTCTGGCACGAATGGAAAAAATCTTCCTCTGCCACTGCTGTCTCTAGTATCACCAGCCACAACACCTAACTTTTCCAAACACATTCCCATTTCTACATCTTCGGCTCCACCGTTATCTTTTCGACATCTCTTTTCGTCGATTCCTTTAACAAATCTTTTCAATGCTTCTCGACTCAAAACATAACCTGCACCTCCACTCATATATCCTTGTTTAACAAAAGGTCGAAATCTACAACCAAAGTACACCGGTTGTGAACTATTGTACGACATGAGGAAATACCTTAAATTTTCCACCACTACGTATGTATCGTCGTCCGCTTTTAAAAACCATTCTGCATCATCTTTATGATTTTCGTATGAATATCGATATGCAGCTTTAGTTTTACCCCACAGATAGTTTCTCCCTTCAGATATGTTTATTTTTACAGTTGGAAGGTGAGGATCGAATTCGCTACTTATAAATAAGAGGATATCGCATCTCTTTCCCCAAGTCGCTTTCACGTGTTTGGCCTTCTTCTCGTGATTTTGAGGGTTAGTCATGATCCAACATAAGACTCGAACTTTCTTAGCTATTTTTTTAGCAAGAACATCTTCTCCTAAATTTGGAAATAAAAAATATATACATATATAATTAATATCACCTGAATAAAAAAGTCAATTTTCATAGTAGATCAGCCTAATTATAATTTATAGATAAGGAATTAACATTAAGATAATGGGATCAAATACCCTGCTTAAAATTTTTACGATATTTAGAAGTATAAACATTTATAAAGTATATTATATATAACATTTATATATTATATAATATATATTAATGTATCCTGGTTTAATTTGATGATGATGAATCCGTTGAGATAGCAACGAAACACAGATAATGGGGTTTACTATGGAAGTATTTATGTTAAGGTGGCAAAATGCAGAGAGAGAGAAAATGACTATGTATAAAAATAGGATTTTGTTCTTAAAGGTTGCACCTATAAAATGCAACAATATGAGAGAATGACTATGTATAAAAATAGGATTTTGTTCTTAAAGGTTGCACCTATAAAATGCAACAACAATAGTGTATAACAAATTGTAATTTTTAAATTCTGGTGCATTATTTTTGGACTGACACTAGTATTAGTTGATTTCGTTAACTTTGAAAAATCCCAATGTTGACAGCTATAACTTAGATTTTGGGATAGGCAGATTGATTGCAATGCAGTCACTTACGCATTAGAAGATCAGGATCCTACATATCATTTTTCAGGAGGGACCCCCTTCCTTCCACTTTCCGGTTGACCTCATCATGAGTGTTGTCAGCTCATGATGGGCTCTAAAAGTGATCGTTGCCAAATTTAACTCTCTATGATTCGACGGCGTAATTCAAAACTATCAATAATCATTGATTTTGGTCAAACGCTTACAAAAACAGACATCTATTAATAAGATATGGAAATAATAAGAATACTTATGTAATTTTGTGAATTTTTTTCTTTTGTTCAAATACTATTAACAAATAAGCCATTTATTTTGATAGTGGAAACCAAAGTTAGAAAAAGTTGAGTATATGATATCTTATAAATTTATATGAATATCTAACAGGGCGTATACAGATATAATGTTAGGAAATGGAGGTAGAATTATTATTGATTTAAAAGATAAAAAATCAGTTCAGATAACTTCATTTAAAGATAATTTACTTGCTATTACTTATTTTTGATATTTATTTTCTACCAGATATGAAGAATAAAGATATTGAATTAATTATATCGATGATAAATAAGATAATTGAATTACATCCTGTATTTGATATCGTGATTTTGGGTTATTTTAATTTTAATAATATTTCTTGGGTAAATAGTGAGATTTCCTTTGATTACATAACTGCTATTCAGGAGACCTTCTCGTCAAAAATGATCTATTTTAATAATTTGTTTCAGATAGTGGATTTTCCTACGCGTAAACAAAATTTTTTAGATTTAGCTTTCTGTAGTAGATAGGACTGTATGGTATTATCCTAATGAAGGTTTTTCTTCAGACCATCTTCCATTAATGACTGAATTTTTTTTAGTTTGGGAAAATAATAATGGTCACACAAGATTATCATCATCATCATATATGGTCGAAAGCAGTTTGGTTTAAAATCAAATACTATATTAACAAATTTAACTGATATTCAATTTATTCATCAAATCTCAATCTTCGGGAAACATTAAATCAGTTTTATTTATTATGTGAAAATTTAATTTTGGAATTTATACCTATAAAGAGATTTAGTTATAATGGTTCAAATTTTCCCTTGTCTAAGGAAACAAAAGGTTGTAAGAATAAAATAAACAAATATGGAAAACTTTGGAAAAGATTTTAGATATCTAATATTGAACAATTTTTATATCAGTCATATCATTGCAAATATAGCAAATTAATAATTAAAAATAAAACTAATTATTTAAGACTTATATGTGATCATTTTTCATCATCTAAAGATTTATGCACTTATGTTGCTAAATTAAAGAAAATAAATAACACAGATATAAATATTCCGACGAAACTTTCATCTTTATTAGCTACTTATTTTAGAAACAAAATTAATTTCACAAAGTGTAATAATAATAATCATAAATCCTATCAGAAATATTATTTTGATACTACATACGTAACTTCAGATAATATAATTGAAGCTTTGAAAAAATCTAAACATTTTAGAGCATAAATAAAATATATACCGTTATTATTTAAGAAGAAACTTTTCCCGGATATACTACATTATATCGCATATCTATTTAATAAATTATTAATTAATAATTTTATACCTAGTCAATGGAGATATTATAAAATTATTCCATGTAAAAAAAACCTGGAAAAGATCGTTGTCTTCCCCAATCTTATCGTCCTATTGCTATAGCAGATTCTTTTCTTATAGTGTTTGAAAAAGCGTTACGTCAACTTTTAAGATTTCAATTAACAAATAGGTTTCACGATAACAAACATTTTTCAGGAAGCAATAAATATACTGTTACTAATCTTATACAATTCATAATTATTATTACAAAAAATTTTAACTATTTATATTAAACTTTTGGATCTTACTGCCGCTTATGAAAATGTTCATTTACAAATTTTGGGTGATAGATTAATGAACGAATTTCATTTAGATGAATGCATTACTGATTGGATTTTTAAATTATTTTAAATGAGATTCAATATAATTACAATTAATAGACAGAAATTAGATCAGTATACGTTAACAAATGGTTTACACCTCAGGGGTGCTTTAAGTTCACTTCTTTTTAATGTTAGATAACTCTATTTTTAATATAGTTAATTCTATAGTTTTGGGTTATGCAGATGATTTTAAAGTTATCAATACTGACATGAATATTCTACTGAGTGATACAAAGATAAAAGAAAAATGGTTCGAGAATAATAATTTAAAAATGAATGATGAAAAATCTAAATTTATGAGATTTATATTAAATAAATGTATTTCTAAGAATCAGTTTATATTACCTAATGGCGTTATTACATTTATAAATAATCATAAAGATCTGGGAATCATTATTGATTATAGATTATCTTTTAAAAATCATATTCAGAATCTTATTAAACAAGTTCATGTGTCATTGGGATTTATTTGGCGATATTTAAGGGAAATAAATAATCCGATTGTTTTCAAAACATTATATCATGCTTTTATTTTGGCTAAGGTATTATATGGCTTATTAGTATATGTCATGGCTCCTGTTTATTTGCATGTGTCATTGGGATTTATTTGGCGATATTTAAGGGAAATAAATAATCCGATTGTTTTCAAAACATTATACAGGTATCATGCTTTCATTTTGGCTAAGGTATTATATGGCTTATTAGTATATGTCATGGCTCCTGTTTATTTGCAGGAAAAATTAGAAATAACTTTAAATCATGAAGTTAGCTCTATATCAAGATTATTGAATATATCGAGGAATGCAACCATGTTGGGAAAAATATAAGGTACTGAAAGTTACAGATCTACAGTCTTCAATAGCAAACTGTGACTATAAAATAGTAGATAAGTTGATTAATAAAGAACATAACATTATCTATATACCTATTAATGTTCCAAAACGTAATTTTAAGGAGTAGAGAATTTCTTAATATAGAATTTCATAAGCTTCATAGGTCGAATTACGCCTTTACTCGAAGAGCTTTTATTAATTACAATAGGAAAATTTAGTATAATGTTTTATTGTTTTTTATTTCGTACTACAAATGATGATGGTTGGGAAGTGGTCCGCCTGGATGGAAATTTTCAGTCTAATGGGCTCAAAGATATATATATATAATATTTATAATAATTACTAAATACAGGGGGATTCAACAGGCGATTTTCTCCGCAATTGCGTTAGAGAAGTTAGCTCTATATCAAGATTATTGAATATATCGAGGAATGCAACCATGTTGGGAAAAATATAAGGTACTGAAAGTTACAGATCTACAGTCTTCAATAGCAAACTGTGACTATAAAATAGTAGATAAGTTGATTAATAAAGAACATAACATTATCTATATACCTATTAATGTTCCAAAACGTAATTTTAAGGAGTAGAGAATTTCTTAATATAGAATTTCATAAGCTTCATAGGTCGAATGGCTCAAAGAAAGATATATATATATATAATATTAATAATAATTACTAAATACAGGGGGATTCAACAGGCGATTTTCTCCGCAATTGCGTTAGATACGAAATTGATCTAAACGGAAAAAATATTCATATTAAAACGATCTTTGATGTTTCATTACGCTGTAACATCTGTAAATAGGCAAAATCTGAGTGTACTTTAAAATTTTCGTAATGATGTCCAATAGAAATTTTTTTTATTAACAAAATTCGTTTGAAGCATTTTTCAAAAAAACTAATAATTTTTGAAGTATAGAAGTTTAAAATCCAGGGAATAGCACAGCACGTAAACCTTTGTCCAGCTGCTCAGAGACAGTGAATGCATTGGCATCACGCACAACCTAGCGACGCGGAGAGTAACATCGCGCAGAATCCATTGTAGTACGGTTTGTTTACAAATAAAAGTAGAAAGGATTCTGCGATTAAATTTTTTGCCCATTTTTGTTCACTCTTAAAGCAATAAATTACATTTTTGTTGGTGCAGCTAAGGTTCGAATCGGCAGAATCTTTTCCTTCTTTATTTGTAAACAAACCGTGCTGCAATAGACTCTGCGCAATGCGACTCTCCGCGTTGCTAAGCTGTGCGTGATGCCAATGCATTCATTGCTCCTAGCAGCTGGACGAAGGTTTTGGCCGTGCTATTCCCTGGATTTTAAACTTCTGTACTAGTTTTTTGGAAAATGCTTCAAACGAATTTTTTTAATAAAAAAAAATTTCTATTGGACATTATTAGGAAAATTTTAAAGTACACTCAGATTTTGCCTATTTACAGATGTTACAGCGTAATGAATCATACATCAAATAAAAGATTGTTTTAATATGAATATTTTCCCGTTCAGATCAATTTCCTATCTAACGCAGTTGCGGAGAAAATCGCCTGTCGCACTTTAGTTGAATCACCCTGTACATAATGTGTGCGTGGGTGCGCGTCTATTCCCCCCACTAATAACTTTTGAACTAATTATCAGATTATCATTAAATTTGGTACTGATATTTTGCCATTAAAAGATATCTCGAGGCCGCATCCTTTAACCTGAAGGATAGAAATTTCATTATTATTATTATTATTATTATTATTAAACAATTTTAGTTTATATTAATGTAAATAGATGGCGCTAAGTGTTAGAAGGGGAGGGATAACACATGACTTACCTCATTTTTAACAGTGCCCCATCTGAATATCTATCAAAATAATAAATAAGAAATTCCAGAAAGAACTAAAAGAATAAGAAATTCCAAAAAAATTCATTGATATATCACGATGACGTCAATCGGGACTATGTCGACACAGTCCCGATTGACGTCATCGTGACATACCAATAAATAATGGAACAAAACTCCCATAATCTATGATGTCACGAAGACATCATCATCTCGGCGACGTGATGTCATCATGACATTTATGTTGGTATAATTAAAAACAACAAATGGACTCCAAAAGCTAAATACAGGTAATTGAAAAATAAATGTCACTTTTGGAAAGTAGGCAAATTTCAGTTCTTTCTGGAATTTCTTATTTTTAATTTAATTTCACTATTTTCAAAATAAGTGACTCAAACATATTTTACACGAATTACTAGTTATTTTCCTCAAACTGCTGTTATAAAGTTTCCTGTACTTGCTCTATTTAAATTCAACACATTATTGAAGCACTGTATTTTTTTTATCTGAACTTTTCCCGTCATTTAAGATCAATTTACTCGTTTCGTCTTTTATGCTTTTCGCTTCTTTTATTCTAGCCTTCATTTTCTAATTAAGGAAAACTGTAAACTATTCTGCTTTAGTTTCCTTTTCTTTTTTTACAAAATATTGTATCCAAACTGTTATCGACATAAAGGAAAAAAATTTTAACAACTATCAGTCACCGTTAGATTTTGATCAGTTACTTATAGAATACTGGATTCTCTGCAATTTTCCTTAAACTATTTTTCCTGCTCGCGTTTTGTATCTTTACATAGTATTGTACAGTATTTCCAAATTAACACGAGTCTCTCTAATGGCATTAGTCTTCTTTGATGATCGTAGTATCCAACAACACACAAATTAAATTCTATAAATGATTAAGCATTTTCACTGTACCTCAAAATTTCCCAAATCCCCGATTAATTTTATTTGGCAATGCATCTCATCTGCAATGGCGGATTTAACGGACGACAAAATCGGCATTTGTCAATTGGGTCCTAGCTCAGGCAGACCCTTGGACAAATCAATTTCGCATGGATGGGTATAATTTTGCGATATTATTTATTAAAAGTGAAAACGACAAACTTTAAATTTCGATTGTATAATCGAAGAATTTTACGAGACAAGAACAAGAGGTTTTCAACAATAATCTGTTTGCTCATATCATAATACTTTTGTATTTATTAAAAGAGAAATACACTGTACTCATAGATTTAACCCTTTAGAAAATGAAAGACAAAGTGAAGAGAGTACTGTGTAAGAAAGCTTGAAGAAAGATGAAAAGAATCTTATCAGTAGTAGTAAGGCAGATTACTATTCTTGATTGCGCCAGACACACATTGCTAGTAATTTCATAAATTAAAAAACCATTAACCTATCTAGCATATAAGGGGGCCCTCTATCTATCACTAGTAATCTAGTGGTAGATAGAGGGCACTTTTATACGCCAGGTAAGTTAATAGTTTATTTTTTAATTTATGAAATGACTAGCAGCGTGCCTCTGACGCAATCAAGAATAGTTTGAAAAAAAAATTATTTTAGAAAAAATCTCATTTGATTAATTTTATGTTGATTTACAGTTTCAGCCCTTGAATTTTCTTAATATAGCGCTCATAATCAGAAGATTCACCAACTTGTAAATCTGACTTTCATTTTCATTATTTCTTCATATTTTATTGTTCTGAAAAATATGATTTTCTTCCAGACTTACTGAGATTATTATTATTGTGATATTGCGCCTGACTCATGTTACCAATTGATCCTGTTGCCAGCTTTCATTGTGCTGCCCGCAGCCAGGATTTCTTTGATCGGAAAATTATTTTCCATATACTGATTTTATTATTATTTTAAACATAATATTTATTGAAATATGATGTTTAAAATAGCTTTATAATAGTTTAAAGCTAATTGTATTTAATATTATTTTTCATGATTCCAGTAAAATTTTTATTGGTTTTGAAACAATTGCACTCATTAAAAAAAGTTAAGATCACTTATTTAGTATACATAAATTTCTAATAGAGAACATCGAAATGTAAGTATTGTATATTTTAAATTTCTAAATTGTTGCCAAATTTTCGGTGTTACTTTTCCTTCTTTATTTACTAAATTCTCTCTCTTAAACCTTCCATCTCTGGAGGCAATTAGATGTTTCGTATCTTGGGTCTTACTTTTTTTGCTGACTGGGTCTTTTTCCTTAAATCCGGCACTACTAACCTGAATCTATTGATAAATTTTCGGGATTGTATCTTGAGTTTTCTGAGTTGTGGCTACAACATATATACAGGATGTCCCAAAAGTGGACAAACTAAGTGAGGTGATGGGAGCGATCATTTGTAATCAAAATAACTATATATGTGGTTATCCAATTATTGATGGTTCAAAACAAGGATTAGGTAAAATTACCTAATCCTTGGTTCAAAAGTTATTTCAATATTTGAATTTTTCCTGAAATCGTTTAGTGCAATCACTAAATTTATTTACAGTATTTATAAAAAAAAATATGAAGTATTTGTTTGATTTTTTATTTTAAATATGATCCCGAAGATTGTAATTTTCTAATAAAAGCATTTTTATGAAATCTTATTTTCAATCAAATAATAAAAATGGCTTTTCTGAACACTTGTTTCTAAAAAATTTTGTGTTTCAAAAATGGATGATTAAATGAAGTAATGTGATGGGAGAGGTCATTTTTAGGATCATTCAGAACAGAATTTTTTTTGCATCTAAGTTGTGATTGTTAAAAAATCCATATTATAAAATTTCGAGAATTAAGATTGCTGGTTAAACTCTCGAAATTTTGTAAAACGTATTTTTTAACAACCATGACTTAGTTGCAAAAAAATTTTGTTCTGAAAAATACTAAACATAATCTCTCTCATCACCTCACTTCGTTGGATCGTCCTGTACAGTCTAAATAATAATACATTGTATTTGTGTAATTATTATATACTTTAATATGCACTATATTTCAAACAGTATATAATGTATTATTTTTTTTTTAATTTATAAACCAATACAGTATTATGATAAACAGGATTGTGCTGAATATTGCAAATTCTACAGTATAACTTGCACTGCAAATTATGAAATTTATCAGATAATTTTAATATCACTAATTGTCTTAAAATATAGTATAGCTATACAATTATAATAATTTTTTCCTGCAGTTTTCGATGCTTTCCAACAGGTGATTCCTAAAAAATTGAACAACACTAGCCATCACAGGCCACTTACACTTCTGATAGGATCATCAATCATGTGAAGGAAGAGGTTCAAAGAGTCAAATCAAGACCTCTCCTGAAAAAAATCTCAGGAGATAGAAACCAGGATCTTCCAGATGGCAAACGAAAACTTAACAATGCAGCCAACGTATACAATTATCCTATCCGTTATTCCCACATTAGTGCTGATCTATGTCGTAAATTTTATGATTGCTAGACAGTTTTTGAGATATTTAAGATATAAGAATGATGAACTGAGAAAATGCTAGCTCAGTTAATCAAATTTTTCAAAATATTCTGTTTAGTGTTTATTTATATTATAAACTTTATAGTTCAGTAAATTATCAAAGATTTATTTCTCCCAATATCTTCACGAATGTTTTTTTTTTTTTTAATACAAAACTCTGAAAACTGAAGCTATTTTTTGGTTTTCGATAATTATTATTAATCAATCATTTTGTATTTCTCTTTATCAATTAAATGCTAAATGAGTTAATAAATACAGTATAAAATAGGGATTATTTGTAATATAATATTTACACATTCTTTTAGGTTCTGTGACAGTTTTTTTCCTATGTCATGGCATTATTATTATGATTATTATAGTATTATCTAACGTCATGGCACGATTTACAATACTGTATCATCTTCCTCATGGATTCTGTAACATAAGTTTCAGCATGAAAATGCTTTTGTGAGCTACGGACACTCAGTCGATTTCTAATCTAAGATCTATTTTAATATAATTACTATCGAAATCGAATTCCCCCATCAGATTCATGTAAAGAAGAAAAATCGGAAATTTCACAAAAAATCCTTGGAATGAAATTGAGCTGATGCAAGTGGACAGCAG
Source organism: Olivierus martensii (assembly GCA_000484575.1). Classification (NCBI taxonomy): domain Eukaryota; kingdom Metazoa; phylum Arthropoda; class Arachnida; order Scorpiones; family Buthidae; genus Olivierus; species Olivierus martensii. Next base: position 87,124 of record AYEL01084409.1, read on the forward strand.
GCAAATAACGAAAGACAATGAATGACGATCGAATATGGAAATGTGAAGATGCTTTTTGTAACTGTTATGAATGCTCATAAAAATGGTACTGATATAATATCGTCTATGGATTATATCTGCTTTTTTTGCTATTGTTTATTGATGTAGGCTTATACATTATACCCATTTTAGCATTTATCAGTAAAATAACTTTTCATCAGTTTGTTTATTTTTTAATATTAGCAGGTTGAAATTAAAAAATTTGCAGACACTTTTCTATTCAAATATATTTAACTATCAGATTTAATATAGATTAAAATCAATAAAAATTTATTAAAGTTCAAGATATTAAAGATCTATCAGTAAATGTTAAAGATCTATCAGTAAATGTTAAAGATCTATGTTAAAGATCTATCAGTAAATGTTTTATTATTATTAAAGTTCAAGATATGTTAAAGATCTATCAGTACAATTCGCAGAGAGTTATACGGTATATAAAAAAATTATTTTTCTTTCTGTTTTAAACACTTCTCAATCACTGGCTGTTTACTAAATAATGAGGTCATTCCAGGCCAATCACAAACTGGTAGAGTCAACTGGCTGTAGAGTATTACAAATAAAACTCGAGTTTAAGAAGAACTAGGTAGCTAATTATTCAACTTGTTATTCTTAATCTCAACTATTTCAACAAATAGCGATTAATCAATACTAGTATTAACTGCCATTAATCAGATAAAATTAGTTTTGAATAGGTCAAACTGGTATTGACTGAAACCGAATTAAGCAAAATTAATTTTGTTGCAGCTAATTCTGACAAACTAATTGCCGACAATTACAAATATACACACACACTAGTCAAAACATTGCATTATCAGCGAAAATCTAGAACGAGTGATTGGAAAGATAAATTTATTAATGTAATAATGCAAAAATACCAAATTCTTCGTAGTAGCGTTACAATATACTGATGAAAATATTACTAAATGGTCATAGTCAGTGACTATCAGTGAGAGGGGAAGGAGGGGCAGCTGCGCCAGGCCTCACGATTTTAGAGGCCTCAATTTATAGCTCAGTATGTTAGAAAAATACATTTGTATATTTTTATACTGTTCGAACTTTAAGTGTTTGTCAAAATTTGAATTTCCCTATCAATGTTTTCGCTTTCTTGTACACTTACCATTGTGTATTTGCCAATTTTGTTTTTTTTTGTTTTTTTTTTTGAAAGGTCTCAAAAATATTAGTTGGCCTAGGCCTCATATTTTCTCTGAAAGTCCCTGGTTATAGTCTATTTTAACGAATTCAAACAAACAAGGTTTTAACACACAAAAATCAATTACAGTACAGAGGAAAAGAAAATGCCCAGAAGAAACTAAGAAAATATCGTATTACATTTAAAAATAACATCGTATTGCATTATTAGTAGTAATTGAATTTTTAAAATAATAAATTCATTATTTTAAAAATTAAAACTACAGCCTACTATATTTAATTTTATTTTACCAGTTTTTAAATTCATAGCAGAAAATCTTTGAATTTATAGTAAAACTCCGTTTATCTAGATCGAAAGGAGTTGGATTAAATTAATCAAACATTTGGATAATCCAGAAATATATGAATAAAGTAAAATCCAGTAATATAAAGTAAAATAATATACAAGCATAGGCATTATATATATATAATGCAATGTTTGTCTATCTGTTCCGCATAAGCTTCTATACCGTTTGATCTCTTGTTACCAAACTTGGCATGAAGACTTCCCATAACCCCGCGGATAACACAGGCTACCAAATATACCTGATTCGAGATCGCTCCAGGTAATGGGCATTATGGATGGCAACGAAAATACATTCGTTTAAATCCTTTACAGTTATGTTCGAATTCGAGATGATCTCATAGTCGCGCAATATGATATCACTGATGTAACAATCTATGATATTACACACGTTGTTGTGATGACGACGTCGTCATGAATATGCTACCTAAATCAATGTTAAAACAGGACATAAAAAGCTAATGGATTCTAAATGTTATAATAAATTAATTACATTTTATCTGTATATGGTAAAATTATACTTTTGCATACTTTATTGCATACTTCCACGTTATTATCAATAAAGTTCATAAATATACTTATACTAATTTAAAATTTTACTAATACTAGATAAGATGAAAACGTCATGATGGGGTAATAGCTGTTATAAACTGTTTTATATACCTAAAATTCCCGAGTAATACCAGTACCCTAGAAAGTATACCTTTCATATAACAGAAAATTTATTATTATTATTATTATTTACAAAAACATTGCATTTTAATATTTTACTTCAACTACTAATTATTAATATTAACTTCAATATTTTTATCTCCATTAGTGCATTATTATTTGTTTAAATAGTCGTCTTGAAACAGCGATAACAGCGGCCAAATACATTTAACTATAATGGCATTTTGAAATAGTTTAAAATGCAAAAATAATTTTTAATTATTTAAAACAGATTTATTTTAATTGTAATTAAAAAAATCAAAAGTGGTTTGGAGTAAAATTATTAATAGTCAATACTTAATTTTATCGAATTCCTTCAATTTTAAAATTAGTTTTTTTAGTAACTTTTAGACTAAATTAGTATTGCTTGAAAGTTTTATTCATAACTAGATTGATTAAATTGCATCATTTTTATTAGGCAAACTAGTTTAGTTTAAAACAGGGTTCTTTCTGCCTATAATAAAATATTTTAAAAATCCGAATTTATTACTTTTAAAAATTAGAAAATTGGTGACAAGTCAATTTTCAAATGGGAACGTGGGAAAGTAGTCAGTAAAGTGGCATCCTGGTTAGTACGATGTTATCTGTAATTGAAAGTGCGAAGTAGGTCTAAAATCATATTTCCACGACGAAAAAGGATAAAAGATAAATACTTCTCAATTACAGTTCACTAACTCTTGGTCACTTGCTTCATTAAATATTTTTCAGAGCGAAATCTCCTTATTACTAAAAATTATTTTTTAAAGAGTATTCAAGCATGCATAGTATTCTTAAAACATAGTTACTTTATTAATCTGTGTAATCTGTTTAATCATTTGTGTAATATTTGAATTTCTGCCATAAAATTCGTTAATTAAAATAATTTTATTTACGAATTTAATTTCGAGAAACAAACTTTCCAAATGTCTCAATCGAAATTCAGGAAAATTGTTATAAGATAAATCGTTATTCGTGCGTAAATTAATTTAACGGTCAGCAACCTAAACGAGCAATCAAAATAATGTATATAAAAAAATCTGCCTTATCATTTGAAAAAAAATCTATGTTAATTTTACGGATGACCAAGCAGCGAAAGTTATACAGTGCTTGCAAAAACTATAATACTGTATTATGATTTTATTGAACTATTTTGCCAATGAAACACTGCACTTTTTTCGGTTTTTCTCGAATTTCTCCTCACCTATAAGGAATACAGAAATAACTTATGCACCGTTTTATTCGTCGTTTAATTCCCTTGAATTTGATATGCAATATGCGCCTCTTACTCTAACGGAAAAGTCTACAGGCTACTTAATATCGAGTATAATAAATATACAGTAAACTCCCGTATAACGCGCTCTCCTATAACCAGACAAAAAAATTGCGAATATACTCATACAATGCTATAAAGTGTATAAACAGTCCTGTATAACGCATAGGATAAATTTTTTTAACGTTACTTACCCATTACTCATAATATCCGTTTATTGTAGGCCTAATAAAAACCAAACGATGTTTATTTCGTTTCCATGACAACTTTTAGCAATTTTTCCATTGGATTATACGAATCCGCATTTTCGGAGTCCATGTTATACGTGGTCTACTTGTATATAATATTTTTTAAAATTTAGTTACATGTATTCTGTTTTGTTTTTTCCTTTATTAAAAGAAACCTTCTTTAAAACAAGTTAATTAGCACTATGCATACAATAAAATCATATTCGAAACTAACGCACATCTCCTTAGCAATATGCGGTCGGTGCTGGAACTCAGGCAACTTTAAATTTGCATAAAATCATCTGATAACGCATGTCTCATATTACGCGATTTCCTATAACGCGGAATGTATACCCTGCGTTGTACGGGACTTCACTGTAATGCATTAGCAATTTTTATTAGTAAATTTATTGCATTTTTTAAGAATTCGTTAAAACTCTGGAAACAATAAAATGTAAACATGAAGCAGTTTAATTTAAATGGCTACATGCTACATTCTGAACTTGATATTGTACTTATTATTTTTGAATAAATTATTATTTAAAAAGAATTTAGCAGACTATCCGAAAATTTTTTAAGGCCAGTATTATTATTTAACACGAAAATGGAAATGTTTATCACCTGCATTATATATTAAATATTCAACTACAATAAAGAATAAAATATGAAAATATAATCTCTTTTCATAACTTTAAATTACTCTAAATTACAGTATAATTTATGTACAGTACATTAATTTTTTTCAAAAATTAAAAAACATACCCTTATGATTTACTTGAATTTTAAAATCAACTTAAATCAGGAAATCGAAAAATACGGGAAATATTTGCATATTAATTTAGCAAATAGTCTAATAATTATTTTATTTTTAAGATATGCGGGTAATATTCTCCCACAAGTGCTAAAAACGCCTATGTTCCATCGCCTCCAGCACAAAGAATTGTATTATAGTGGCTAACAGACGAGGGCAAGAGGAGCGGCTAACCTGGGCCTCACGATTTTAGAGGCCTCAATTTATAACTCAGTATGTTAGAAAAAAATATATACTGTATATATACTTTAAAAATATTAGTTGCCTCGGGCCTCGCATTTTCTCTGAAAGCCCCTGAATGTATATAAATATTTAAGATAATAATTAACACCATAATGCATATTAGGATTTGAAAATCCTAAAATGCATTACCAGGGATCCAGATATTTTTCGGAAATCCCATATCAGAATTGAGGCTAGGCTAGGTAGATTAAGCCGCCATATCTCACGAGGTATATAGTGTATCTGGCGGCGGTCACTTATAGAGCCCATCACAGGCTAGCCAACACCCATGATGGAGTCAACCGGATGATTGAAGGATGAAGTTCAACGGGCCGGGCTTGGATCCCTCCTGAAAAACTTGAGGCGTGGGACCCGGATTTGAACCCGGATCCACCAGGGTGGTAAGTCACAGTTTTACTACGCGGCCATCTGGCCGACCCAAATCAGAATTGAGAGATTTCTAATCCAGAAATTCTGATCCCGGAATTATTTTTATAGCATTGATCACAATACAAAAAAATCTCTACTCATTTTATTATAGGTATAAATAATATTTAAATTGAAATACTTGACAGCTTTCAATTTTTTTTTTACATTTTTCATTGATAAACAATTCTTACATTTATTAAAATTATACAGTACAGAAATTTAGTATAAATTTGATTAGAAATATAGGATCATTAAGTTTTAATCAAATAGAGATTCTTGACACACTGATCTATTTATTTATATTTTTGTAATAGAAACAATAAAAAACTGTAACACATAAAAAAATAAATGTGACTTAAAATGTTATCTCTACAGTATATGATTTTAATATTTGATAACATGCAGCAAAAAAATTTCATTGTTTACAAAACATGTAACCTAGGAAAATATGATTTTTTCCGAAGTTCAAAATAGTAATATTAATTTTATAAATATCAATCGTAAAGTTTTATTTTTTAAATATAAAAAAAATTAAATGAGAAATATCGAAACCTATATAGTAGTAATGCGTATTATAAACTTTTGGACTTTTAATTAAACAAGTCTTATAATCGATTTCCGTTTTAAAAGTTTATATGTAAAGCGCCTATTTTTTTTTGTTGTTGATTCTTTAATTTTTGTTATATTACCGTTATAATTCAGTACAATGGAGTCCCGTACAACGCGGGGATACGTTCCGCGTTATACGAGTATTTAGATCGTTGGTTTCAGCACTGATAGCATATTGCTAATGAGATGTGCGTTAGTTTCGAATATATCTTGTGTGCAGAGTGTTAACTTGTTTTAAAGAAAGTTCTTTTAATTAAAAAAACTGTTTATAAATAACTAAATTTTAAAAAATATTATATACAAGTAGACCCCGTATAACACGGACTCCGAAAAGGCGGATTCGTATAATCGGATGGAAAAGTTGCTAAAAGTTGTCATGGAACTAAATAAACATCGTTTGGTTTATATTAGGCTTACAATCAACGGATATTATAAGTAACGGGTAAGTAACGTTCAAAAAAATTTATCCTACGCGTTAAATGGGGCTGTTTATAGCGTTGTATGCGTACTAGTCGCAATTTTTTCGTAATGTACGAATTCGCATTATAGGAGAGCGAGTTATATGGGAGTTTATTGTATTTTTATTCTAAATTTACCATGAAATTTCTCTATTTTTTTCTTTTTCCATACTTCTGCTCATTAAGAATATATTTAAAAAGGGAAAAATTACGGTAAAGATACGATATATAATCGTTTACGCTTATTTTAATAAATAAATCAAATCCTAGGATTTCTTTCATTTCCTAATATTTTTAATAGAATTAAAAATACTACAAAATATGTAGGTATATTTATTTTTTGAAAAATTTTGATGATTCTAGATATGTTTAATGAAAATCTTCTAAAATATTTTAATATGATCTCCAACAGTAAAACAGCATTCAAAGTAATCATACACGTAATAAATCTGTGTCATCATTAGGCAGCATTATACGCTGAGTGTGATTAATAATTTTCAATAGTTGAACACTTAAAATTGTTCTGCAAGATAATTTAAATTCCTTGTTTTTTGAAATTATATTTTATAATGCAAAATTATCCCCTTTAAAAAAATTTGGGAAAAAACTAATCGTCTATTTTCTGAATGTGTCCTTTATTTTAGAATGAATAAAACAAATTAAAATATATAATCAAAATCATTTTCAATCCGCATAAATCCCTATATTTAATATATAAAAATCCAAAATTTGAGCATTCTTCATTTTAAAGATTAAAACAAAGGGTTATTGTTTTAACTCTAAGTAATATGTCAATAAGCCAATCTTCTTTCAGTTAAATGTCATAAAAATCCAAAAATTAGTTCAATATATTAAGAGATAGTTCAGAAATTTAAATGCTCTCCATTTTTAAATAATAGAAGTTACAGAGTTAAATGAATTATGGCAAGCTTACTATTTTTGATAGCAAAACTCATAACAAAATTTTGTAAAATCCTACTAATTACTTCAAAAGTTTATTGACTCAACATAGAGCAACCAGCATGATCTTAAAAGCCTCGCCTTCAGAAAAAGAGATTTTACACAATTATTTTCCATACTATCTCAATAACGAATGTCGACAATAGATTTAGTTATGTGGATGAGCATAAATATAAGTTCTTGCGTATCTCTGCCTTCGAAATTTTTTCCTTTACTATAACTATATAATAATTATAAATATATTCAAATATTTTATCCGATAATAACTGATCCGGTATTTATCTGCTGATGGAAATCAAATGAATTTTGAAATTTAATAGTTTTAAAGTAACTCAATAAAATTATTTTTTACAGTATTTTTTTTTTGTTTTATTTAATTTATTCTAATTTAGCAACTCTTTAGGAATGTTAATTTTCAATGAAATTCTGTTACATTGGGTATATAAAACCTTCAGTAAAATATCAATCATCATATCTGTGAAATTCCTAATGAAAATTATTGAAATAATATTTTTAAATGTTGATTAAAATCTTCACTATTTAATCTGTAATAGTATAAATTTCAGTTTAGTTACTTGTTACTTTTTGCCTTAATCATATATGGAACTACGTATTTCAAATACTCATATAACATTTTTCTCAAATATCATTTGAGAAAAATGATATTTTTCTAGCAACGACAACAAGCAAAGAAATGCAATAATTAATTTCTTTGCATCAAGACGCTGTACAAGAACTTAAATCTACTTGATTTAAGTTCTAGTACAGCGTCTTGACGCAAAGAAATCAATGTTACGTCACTATGACGCCATACTGAGACTGTGACATCATCCTGATAGAAATTGAGATAAGGGTGCTTTCTTAAGAAATTAGATAAACCATATGTTATCCTTACATTGCTAACACTTAACGCCATCTAACGGCAATCAATTTAAATCAATTCAATTTCAAGTATGCATTATACAAGGTGTTCCAGAAAGAATGGATAAGCCTGAAACACCTCATAGTAACAGCTATCGGGCACTCAAAATAAATATTTCCCAGGTAGTCCTAAGATATGTCATTTTTTTTTTTGTCGATTTTTTTCACACTACTTTGCGTTTCTGTATATCACAGCTACAAATAAATGAAATCGCCATATGTTATCCTTACATTGCTAACACTTAACGCCATCTAACGCAATCAATTTAAATCAATTCAATTTCATGTATGCATTATACACGGTGTTCCAGAAAGAATGGATAAGCCTGAAACACCTCATAGTAACAGCTATCGGGCACTCAAAATAAATATTTCCCAGATAGTCCTAAGATATGTCATTTTTTTTTTGTCGATTTTTTTCACACTACTTTGCGTTTCTGTATATCACAGCTACAAGTAAATGAAATCCATCGGTTTTTTGGTGTTATAATATTCTTCATGGACTATACCAATAGATATGCAGCAAATCGTATGAGTAGTAGTTGTAATTTTTTGGAAAATAAAATCTCAACTTCAATTTTTATCATGAAATGTGGTAAATAGTTTTTTTTTGTAAAAGTTTAAGCGTACTTGGTGAAAAAAAAATGTATGAAAACCTAAGCGGCCATTTTTTTTGTAAAAGTTTAAGCGTACTTGGTGAAAAAAAAAATGTATGAAAGCCTAAGCGGCCAACTATTTTAAAAAAATGCGTGTTTAATACAGATTTCAAAATGGTATAACACATCCTTTTATCTAATGTAAATACGAGATTATTGCTATTAATATGCAGAAGGAGTAAATTCGACTAAATAACAAAATTTTAAAAATTCAATTATTTCTTGTCTTAAACTGTACCTGATGATAAGGGCTTCGTAAAAATCAACGTAACACAGTGATAAAACTTTATTTGAATTATGTACATTTAAAGTAAATGCTCAAACTGTTTAAATTTTTGAAGCGACTTCCTGGACATGGCTACGTAACTCTTATAAATTTCTGATCGGCTTGGAGTAAACCTCTTCTTTTAGGCAACCCCAATAAAAAAATCCAACGGATTTAGGTCCGGGGAACGTGGAGGCCACAAAATGGGTCCCAGACGCTTTTTTAAGTTAATTTTATTAACTTAAAAAGTTAATAAAGTTTTATCATTGTGTTACGTTGTTTTTTATGAAGCCCTTATCATCAGGTACAGTTTAAGACAAGAAATAATTGAATTTTTAAAATTTTGTTATTTAGTCGAATTACTCCTTCTGCATATTATTAGCAATAACCTCGTATTTACATTAGATAAAAGGATGTATTATACCATTTTGAAATCTGTATTAAATACGCATGTTTTTAAATAGTTGGCCGCTTAGGCTTTCATACATTTTTTTTCACCAAGTACGCTTAAACTTTGACAAAAAAAACTATTTACCACATTTCATGATAAAAATTGAAGTTGAGATTTTTTTTCCAAAAAATTACAACAGCTACTCATACGATTTACTGCATATTTATTGGTATAGACCATGAAGAATATTATAGCACCGAAAAACCGATGGATTTCATTTATTTGTAGCTGTGGTATACAGAAACGCAAAGTAGTGTGAAAAAATCAACATTTAAAAAAAAAATGACATATCTTAGATACTACCTGGGAAATATTTTTTATTTTTTGTATTTTATTTTGAGTGCCCGATAGCTGTACTATGAGGTGTTTCAGGCTTATCCATTCTTTCTGGGACACCCTGTATTTCCATGCATACTTGAAATTGAATCCAAATCCCGTATCAAGAAAATTTTCTTATAGGTTCAAAGCTCGGCTTATCGATCTCAGCTCCACAGTATCTTTGACTTTACAACTTGGTACAAAAAAATTTGAACAAAAATTTCCAAAAAGAACTAAAATTGCCTACTTGCTAAAACTATCATTTATTTAGCATTTGGAGTCCATTGGTTTTGTGTTTCTAATTTTATCAGCATAGATGTCACGATGACATCACATCGACGAGATGAAACGCCACGCTTTTATACGTCATCATGATATCACGAATTATCGGAATTTTTTGTGACTTCGTTATATGTTACATTACTTTGACGTGATATCGACTATGACGTCATAGATATTGAGATAAAGATGCTTTTTTAAGAAAGCAGTTAAGCTATATGTTATCCCTACATTGCTAACACTTAACGTCATCTATTAACACTAATATAAACTAAAATTCTAATAAAAATAAAATTCCTCCTACAGGATTAAAGGATGCGACATCGAGGTGTCCTTTAATGACAAAACATCACTAACAAATTTCATAAAAAAAAAAAAAAAAAAACAGCAAAAAAAAAAAAAAAAAAAAAAAAAAAAAAAAAAAAAAAAAAAAAAAAACTCAGCATTAGCCCGATCGTATAATTTTTCATTTCCTTTGTAAAGTAGGCTAAAAAGGATGTTAAAAAACTCAAGAACATTCACTTTTCCGGAAATTTAGTTCTATTAGATCAACTGTAAGAATCTTGTTCCAATATTAGTTGATGATGATCAGAATAAATTACTAAAAATGTTTTTTAAATGCAATTTAACGTTCCTATATAATAACATCGTAGTCTGTTGTATGATAATTTACCTGCTATTAAATTCCTATCGGATTCTATTGAAATTTTTATTTAAAATGTTTCAGACAACAACTTCAAATACATCATAATTTATTTAAGTACAGTAACTATACGAATTTCAACTTAATATACCAATTTAAAATCAGGATGCAATATCTCATTAAATAAACCATTTTATACAATATTTCATATAAAATTTTATTAGGCAAAAATTATTGTTTTCTATATTTAACTCAAATATTTTTAGACAAGTTTAACTTCGTGGATGTCAATGTCAATCACAGTTTATTTTTAGAAGCAGGAATAATAACTTCAAAACATGTAAATATATTATGTATTTTATATTTTATGCTGAAAAATACAGTGCTTTAGTTGAAATTATTATATTGCTTTGAATAGAGCAACTACAAATTTGCAACTATTAAATTCTATTTTATATTTTCCATAAGTAAAATTATCAAAGTTATCGGTCTATAATTTTAATGCATTCTTAAATCATACTTTACAAGTTCAGAATAAACAAAATTTTGAAATTAAATTATGATGCCGTTAAATTGATGGTTGAGTTACATGCGAGTGTTTGCTGATGAAAATATTTATAATTATCAAATATAAAATTAGCATTTCTTTTATTTAACATCATAAAAAAAAAATTAATTTTATCAGTGTACTGTATTTTTTATTTTTCTATCTATAACAGAGCTATTGTAGGAAATAATGAAGTGGTCTATTAGTTATAGATTTAGAGATACTCTATCTCTTAATCCAGTTTTATCTTACTTGTTAGAGATATAAGAAAACACAACTGACTTATTTCGGTTGATACTAACATGTGAACAATTTAATGCGCTTTTCGACTGGGATTTTAAATGATCTCAAATAAAATTTATTTGGTTTGAATCTTATTTATGACGACCTTTATTTTAAGATATAATTTAGAATCATAAAGAACCTTATCATCAAAAACAATTAATTATATAAACATAAGAACACACTATACAATTTACGACGACCTTTATTTTAAGATATAATTTAGAATCATAACAAAGAACCTTATCATCAAAAACAATTAATTATATAAACATAAGAACACACTATACAATTTTTAATAACTTCAAAATTGAATACAACTATAGTAAAAATTGAATATTAGTTTTTTAATACACAATAGTTGTTCACTTTAAATTATAATGAGATATTTTAAAGAAAAAATTGTAATTTTTAAAAAATAAAAATGCATTTAAAAAAAAAATCAATAATATTATTATTTTGCCTATTTGTTTTTCATTTCCTTTCGCCACATTTTAAAAATCATAAATTTCATAAATTCATAAATTTTTTTATTGATTTAAATTTAAATGATTTAATTTAAATACTACAATGCATTATAGAATAACGAAAACTGAATAAAAACATCATTTTGAAGTATCCACTAACTTAGTGGTTCCCAACTTTTTTTTAACCATGTCCCACCTAAGCATCTCTAAAATCCTGATGTCCCCCTGTGACATTAATTATTATTATTTAAAAAGTGAACTCCTATTCACGTGGAGGAAACCTAAAAGGCTATTAACTTGGTCTAAATAAGCTTCCAAAAAACATGGCATTCATGAAACAGAAAAATAAAAGAATGAAAGGACAGTTGAAATATTGAGGAAGAAATCACTAAGAAATTGTTAAAAAATAATAATAATATGAATTAATATAAAAAAAAACAGCAAATAAAGTTCACAACCACCGTGTATATTCGTATTTTAATTTTAAAAATGTATATGTCACAATCAGTGCCGGATTAAACAAGATGGAGGCCCTTAGGGAGTCGAAATCTCGGGGCCCTGTCACCTAATAATTTTACGAATATGATTTTATTACACAACAGTTTTAGGAATGTAATCAAAATTATTTAAAAAAATCTTTGGAAATCTTATCAAAGGAATAAATATTTAGGTACTAATTATCTAGAATCTTGATGTACAAGATATAATTATATTATAATTTTTTGTGATTGTTCATTTTCATTATTGTAATCTAAGTTCCTCTCATTAAGAAGAAGCATTTCTTTAATAACCTGAGAATTTAATTACCGAACACTATGTCCCGAACAGATATTTATTAAAAATGAATGACCTTTGCGGATTCGGGCCTAAGTAGTTGCCCTAATGTCTAAATTAAGCCTTGATTATAAGCCAAACTCACAAAAGCTAAATAACTTACCCAGATGTCGTGTAAATGTTTCAGTTTTCAATAAAATATAATATACATTCGATAACAACTCATGAAATAAATGAATAAATCAAAACTTAATTTTAAGAAGATTTTTGAAAACACATTTACCTTATACTATTTTGAATACGATCAACACTAGAATATATTAGAATATGCGCACACTCCCGAAATTCTGTAATTCTATTGGTTACCAGCGATTACGAGTAGAACTTGCGGGTTTTAAACGTAAAAAAAAAAGCCTCACGTAAACCTTATGTATTATTTTCAACCTAATTATTTAAATTATTGTAAATACAAATAATTTTAGAGCACCTTTGTGCAAGAAAATTATTATGAAAATCAATCTAGGAGTAAAATGATAAACACTCGTATTTATGTTATAATAATAAAAATGTTAATGTAGAAAAACTAGCATATATTACAACAAATAACAAATGTAATACATGTGTAAATATTTCATATTTATTGTAAATCGTACCCCGATAAGTTTAGTTGTTTGTAGGAATAGGTTCCTGTATTCAGTAAGATTTGTTAATACTGCAATCAAACATTTCTTTGTTGTAATCAAAATTTCTTCATTTAAGGATTTGTTTGTGTGTATATATATATTATATACAGTTTAATCTAATGTTGCGGGGCCCCTAAAAAGCATGGGGCCCATAGGCAACTGCCTACTCCGCCTAATGGGTAATCCGGCGCTGGTCACAATATATATTTATATACTGTATATATGGCCCCAAGAACCATAAGAAATGAAAAAAATTCATTGTTAATAATTCATTCTGGAATTGCCCCCTTGTGGGTGTGCGCCCCACGTTGGGAAACACTGATCTAACTGGTAAATCTCAAGAAAATCGGTTTTAATACGAGAAAGTTAGTATCGATAAATTCAGTAGACCTGATTAAAAAAATTTAACATATAGCAAGCAGAGTGAGCCATACCAATTATAGTGGTAGTGGTATTATAGGAAATGAAATCGAAACTTTGTTTTCTGTAATTGTTAATATTTTAAAACATTAAAGTATTTAGGCAGATGTTCTGAAAGATTTTGCGTATTTTTTAAGCTATTAAAAACTAACCACAAGATTATTTCCATAAAAATATCTGTATAGACCAGGGCTGTCCAACACGCGGCTCAACATAAGTACGTCTATAATCTGAATATAATAAATAAGAATAAATACAATAATCTGTTAATAAAAGTTTGATGTTAGATCTAAATTATTATTTAAAATGTTTAGGTGTGCCGCCAAATTTTAAAGCATTAAAATGTGTTCCTCAACAGGAAAAAGGTTAAGAATCACTGAGCTAGAGAGATGAAAGATAGAATTCCTAAAATATCAGGAGGTGTAAGATCAGAAACTCAATCTGAATTCTTCAGATAGCAAGCAATTATTTTATTACGTGATTATCCGGCTGTATTTCGTAAAGAAAAATTAAATACAACAAACAATTTAAATTTATTACTGTACAGTAAGACCCCGTTTAACGCGGGGGATACGTTCCAACAAAATCAAGCGCTAACGAAACAGCGTTAAACGAGGTTATCTTAACAGGTAAATAATGGAGATAAGTGAAACAGGACAGTGAATTAAAAAAATATATGTATTATTATTTTATTTTGTAACATTTATTATTATTGTATTACATTAATTATAGACATTTTTTATTGCTTATATCGATTTGTATTCATAAATCATTCCTGAAAATCAAGAATATTCGAGTAAATAATTTACGTTTCTTATGAGAAAGGTTCTTCCTCATTTGATACTTTTTGTTTTTTAGTTAATTAAGAAAACATCTAACGTCGTTTGCCTTTTCCTCTTTCGTTCAGAAAGCAATTGTCGATAGCGAGACATCGCAACCCATGACACTTCATTTTGCCTTTGAACTTCTATTAAAATTTGGATCATTTTGTATAAACTGATCCATAGTTTCTGTGCAAAATCCACATTTTGCTAAACTTGTTTTGAGAAATTGCTCTTCATTTTCAGAAACGCAAACTTCCTCGTCTTTGTGCGATTTCGTATTTATGTAAGTATAACGGATTGAAAAACAGCGCCAAAGTGAATCAAAACAAAAATATTGAATTCGGAAAAACTGCGTTATATTGAAACAGCGTTAAGCGGGGTCTTACTGTACTTTATAAAACAGTTATTATACGGAAATTTTATCAATATTTTAAATTTATTACTATTTTAAATTATACGTCATTACAAAAGTCGCAAACTAAGCATTGTTCCCTTGCTTAATTTACAAAATTCTATAGATATCAGTTCTAATATATAGTTTATTTAGAAAGTTACAGTGTGTCTAAAAAAATAAGGAAAAATATAAGGCTGGGTCTCACAGGCGTAAAACGCGACGTCAGTACGCTGACGTAAATGCGTTGCGCACGAAACGTCGAGCGTACCAATGTTCAGACCGAAAGGATACGACACGACGTAAATAAACGATGTCGTTTAACTATTGGCTAATTACTGTGACATCATTCAGAATTGTGATATCATTTGGTATCTTCTCTACTCGCCATATTGAATTACGAAAGAAAACAATCTCTCTTCTGATTGGACGAATAGCCAACGTACTCTTGGCGCAGCGCATAAAGTTGAAGAAAAGTCATCTCCGACGTAACGACGCAGCGTCTAGCAATATACAGAAAGTGACATCATCAACGTCAACACACTGTATGTATTTACGCTGTGAGACCTAGTCTTAAGGCCCGATTTATACTGCCACGTTAAAGTTCCTGTTAGCTTTAACCATCTAATTAATAGTTATTGAACTATCAATTAGGATTTATGTAACGATTGTAAAACAGATAACTGGTGATAAAGCCAAGCCAAAATCCTTGAAGATGATAACTTCGCAAAATTTGTAGCGGTGTATCTTAATAACAAGAAAGTTGAAGTTATAGTGATAACGAAATAACGGATAGACCTAAATATAATAAAAATGTAGTGAATGATAAGCTAAACGTGTTAATGGAGAATTATTTAAACTCTTGTAAAAGCGCGTATTATTTAAATAATCACACTTTTGAATAATAATAATATACTTCAATTTTTTCTTTATAATGATTAGAGTATAAAAAGGACTTAAAATTACTATAATTATTTGTTAAAAATCAACTTAGCGACTGTCATCTTGGAAGCATAATAGATTGTTTCCTGTAATTATATCACAGCAATTCAAATATTGACTATAATTCGTGTTTAATTTCTAAATAAGTACTAAATTATATAAGCTATATCTGCATAAGAAGATAAAGTAATACTATACAACAATGTATCAATTAATTTGGAAATATTCTGAAATTTTTAATGGACCCTAAGGAAATACAACAAACTACTAATATGAAAGCGAATGTGACAGCAAACACTACAGTCTTTATAACATCATTTATCATTTAAGTACTGTATATACAATACAGTCATACCTCACCTTACGTCATAATTCGTTCCAAGACTCGCGACGTAAGTCGAATAAACTCTTTAAAAAACGACTCAGACCCCCTATAAATAACCTGTAGCGTCGATAAAAACATTTTTTATCTTCTAATTAATTCTATAAATTATTTTTCATATTTTATTCATTTTTATTTGGTCAACACATTCTTGTACGCAGCGTAGAAAGTTGAACAAGAGTGAACTTCGGCGTAAAGATGCAGCCTCTAGTAATATACAGGAAGTGACATCATCAGCATCGATACACCGACATAATTACATCGCGTTTTACGCCTGTGTGAGACAGCCTTTAGTAGACTTTTATTTTTTCCTATTAACAAAAAACATACGTAAAGTCAGGTATCAATATATTGTATTTTGTTTGTATTTCCCCATCTATATCTTATAATTTAATTATACAAGATCTGACATAATTACATCGCGTTTTACGCCTGTGTGTGAGACAGCCTTTAGTAGACTTTTATTTTTTTCTATTAACAAAAAACATACGTAAAGTCAGGTATGAATATATTGTATTTTGTTTGTATTTCCCCATCTATATCTTATAATTTAATTATACAAGATGTAATTGATAAATAACAAAATTTCCTATATTATATTTTTAAAAATTTTTATTGTATTTAAATCTGAAATTTAATAGGAAAAATGATCTATATAAAAACAAATACATCAAAGACAATAATATAGTACAGATTTTGAGAAAGTACAATCAAGGATCTTTGAGTACAGTGAAGCATTAGTTATACAATACTATGGGTTTCTTGGACATTTTTTTTATACTTTTAATCGTTAGAGATTCCCATTTTAAAATATTTTGTAAAATTTTCCTTTGAAAATAATCATTAATAATTTCACAAAATGAATTTAACATTTTAAGTTATTCTGATAAGAAATTTGTGCAAGCATTAAGTTGGCCACGTCCCTTATCAGAGGAACATTCGTTCACTGAAAATAAATCAAAACAGTTTAGTTTCTTTCTAAACTTGAAGGGCCGATTTTTTTTTTTTGTTAACAGATGACGCCACTTTCCATTCAGGGAGAATACTAAGTGGCGGGGCGAAACAAGCCCTTCCACAGGCTGCCCACCCCTGCGGAGGGGTCAGCCGGATTGTGGAGGACGGGGATCGACGGGCCGGGCCCGGACCCCATGATAAATATTTTCAAGGGGTGGGACCCGAGACTCGAACCCGGGTCCTCCAGAGTGGAAAGTCGAAGCGTTTCCACTTAAGCGGCGGTCACACCTTGCGATTTTTAGCTGCGGCCGCGACCGGAACTAGCTCTTCTCCCTAACTCGTAAACCCCCTCCGAACCGGTTGCTGATGCGACGTCGCTCGTCAACAAAAAGTTTGTTCGTGTTGATGGTCGCAACTGCACATCCAATGAGAAGCTCTCTTTCTCTGACATCATCAGCTGTACACTCAAAACCAAATGGCTACAAGCATGGTCTGGAACGCTGAACGGGAATGCAGATTAATAGAGTTGATTAGCGAAAGGGAATGTCTGTGGGATTTTAATTCGGCCAGTTTTCGTCGAAAGGATGCTAAAGCTAAAGCTTGAAGTAATTCCTTCCAAGCCATTGCTACAATTTTATTGGCTAAAAGTGTAGATTAGCGCGACAGCGGTAACTACAGTGTGACCACGAACAGTCAAGTGCAACAAGCGACTTCTTCCGGTCGCGGTCGCGGCTAAAAATCGCAAAGTGTGACCGCCGCTTTACAGAGCATACCACACGCTGGCCAACATTCATGATGGGGTCAGCCGAATGGTTGAAGTATATGGTTCAATGGGAAAAACAGGACATGTGGGACCTGTATCCTCCAGGGTGGTAAGCCACAGCTTTACCACGGGCCATCTGGCCAACTCAAACGATTTGATGTCTAAACTCAGTACTGCATTTACCATAAGGCGTATTAGGCACAAGCTGGGACATCTTAAAACCTCACTCCTCAAACAATAATATAAAAACAGCCCAATTATAATTGCAAAGTACTTATTTTTAAATATTAAATTCATAATTGAAATTGACTTATTTTGGGGCCTCATAATAATGTTGCGCCTAGGTTCTCCAAAAGTATGTGGCCCTGTATGAACTAAAATTTAATATGGCATTCTTGATGTGCAAACTTACTAGTTTAAAAATATTGTTTTGTGAATTCATTGCAATCTGTTACTATTAAGGCACCTAGGTTCTCCAAAAGTATGTGGCCCTGTATGAACTAAAATTTAATCTGGCATTCTTGATGTGTAAACTTACTAGTTTAAAAATATTGTTTTGTGAATTCATTGCAATCTGTTACTATTAAGGAATTATTTCTGTAATTTTAAAATTCATAATCAATAAAATCAATTGAAACTAAAATACTATACTACTTTATTTTGTAGCAACATAAAACTATCAAATAAAGCATCTTTTAATTTATTTATTCATTCATTCTTTCAGTATTCATGCAGTTTTGTATAGTTGAAACTAAAATACTATACTACTTTGTTTTGTAGCAACATAAAACTATCATATAAAGCATCTTTTAATTTATTTATTCATTCATTCTTTCAGTATTCATGCAGTTTTGTATTGCAATTGTTTTATAATTATAAATACTGTGTATTATTACAAAAACTTAACTCTTTAAATTAATGAATACATGCACATTAATTTAAAGAGTTAAGTTTCTAAATTAATTATTGCATAAGATTTTCAAAATGGAATTCTGCCCAATTCCACAATAATCTAATTGGTAAGACATTGAGGCACTATTCCAAAGATTTTGATTTAATTCTGATGTGTTGGCAAAATTTTATTTCAGGAAAATTAGTTCAAATTATTGTCTAATTATTAATTACTAGATGGAACTACCTTAGTCAAAATTTAAAAATTAATTTTTAACTCAACAAATGGTGGCACCTTAGTCTTGATCTAAAATTATAATTCAATTCAAAATTATTATGCTAGGATTAATTTGATTTCAGATATTTGGTTTGTAAATAGCTGAATATTTTAAAATCAATAAATCAGTATGGTAAGTACAAAATTTTTCACATGCCAAAATTAGGAAAATCAAGCATTGTATAAGCTTATATACGTATATAATAGTGAGCTGTGATATGTATATGCTTGTATAAATACTGTACAAAACTAATTACCAGAGTAAAAAACAAATATTTCCATTTTTAGATATAGTTTTTATTTATATTATCTGAGGCATATAAATGAGTAAAAATACTGAAGATTAAAATAAATAAGGATAAAATCAAAAAATAAAAAGCTGTTATAAAATTTTCTGAATGCCATTGATTTGACATTACTGTTTTAGACTATTATTCTGTAGATAAAAATTATTATATGTGTTAGTTTTTTTTTCTTGTATTGAAATAAATTATCTTATAAGAAATTAAAAAATTTAAATTTAAAGGTAACATCGATATTAGAAAACATCGGTCCCAAAAACATCGATGTTACTTTTTTTTTGTACTTTGTCAGTAACAGCTGGATTGACATATATTATCTCCAGTATTTTATCAACTACTTTAGTTTATTAGCTAGATACTCACTAGTATACCATTCTTCCAATATAAAAACATTCAATGCTAAATTGCATAGTTAATTTTTCTCATCTATAAAGTGGACAGTCAAGTTACTATAACTCCTCTTCTGGATGTCTGTCTATAAATCAGTTGTTAATAAGCAGAATTTCTTTTTGAGCTCTTGTTTGACTATGGATACCATATTACTATATTTATCGGAAATTAGTCTTTTAATTGTTGATTGAGAAGGAATTTTATACAAAGATGCTATTGTCTTCATGAAATGTTAAAAACCTTCACAATCCAAATACTCAATGGCTTATTGTCTTTACACACCATACATAAAAGAGCTTGATTTACCTTATTTTCTGCTGATTCACCTGATTTGAACTCCCCAATGCTCCTAAATGTCACAGAAATTTTTCTTTGTTTTCCTGGGAGAGGTTGTGTCAATGATGCTTCTTCAGTGGTCTTGATAATATTTTTCTTCCTTCTGCAAGTCTTTCTGAACTGCAAGAAGTTGTGGATGTTTGCTTTCAAGAGGACACTTTAAATTCATGGTATTACCACTAGTTATCAGTTCTTTTGAATAATATATGCAAGTTGCAGAATTAGTTTTATTTTTAGCAAAATGTTGCCAAGAAAGGTTTTCTGGAGGCATACTTACTAAGCTACAAGGGCATAAATACTTTGAAATTAAAAAAAACCAAAAACATTTTGAATATTAATTAAATGATGATAATAAAGTGTCTCACGTGGCAAATATAAGCACAAATCAATATTGCCAGATGGATTGTTTGATTTTCCTAATGCAAAACTAAAAAATTAAATAAAATCATCACCAATTATAAAAAATTCCATTTTATAAAAATATTATGGTAATATTACTTAACCCAAACGTCAATTTTACTACATAAACAGAAAAAACATCAAACATAGATACCAAAACATCGATGTTCATAAAACATCGACCACTAAACATTGATGTTCAATGTTCAACACTATCCTAGATGTATAATCTTCAAATTTTGCACAAAGATAGCATTTAGGTCACATCAAAAGGAAAAAAATCCAAAATCCCCAAATTTTTAATTTTAACAGCCTCAAAAAATTAAAAAAAAATGATATTGTCATTGATAAATGGCATGATATCCTTTATTTTTTAAATAATAAAACTGCTAAACTTATTAAGTTTATTTTTTAAATTATTTATTTCCTTGATTTAAAATACTTAAATAATGAAAAAATGCTACTTAAAATTAAAAACATAATGCCTTGATGTCAGATCTTCAGATTTTAAACCATATTTGTCAGTCAATCTATCTTCAACATCTTTTGCCATGGGTGGATTGTAATTTCTATTTAAACAGCTTTTTTCAAACTGAATCCTTAATTTTTGATAGCTAATTTCAGAGCTATTATTAGGAAGTAAAAATACTGTATTACTTTGAATTTAAGCCACACTTTTTATTCCAGATTTTAAGATGTAAAATTTGGGTGTGGTTTAAATTCAAAGCGAATATTTTAACATCTTATTTCTCTCATCTTCCACTCTCCAACGTTTAGGTTTTTGTTTTACTCTCTAGTGTTACGACCATTGATAACAATTTATTCGGTGGTTCCCCGTTCGTATTTTTCTGATTTAATCCAGTTGCTGTTTGATAGTAGTTTTCAGAGCTATTATTAGGAAGTAAAAATACCGTATTACTTTGAATTTAAGCCGCACTTTTTATTCCAGATTTTAAGATGTAAAATTTGGGTGGCTTAAATTCAAAGCAAATATTTTAACATCTTATTTCTCTCATCTTCCACTCTCCAACGTTCGGGTTTTTGCTTTACTCTCTAGTGTTACGACCATTGATAACAGTTTATTCGGTGGTTCCCCGTTCGTATTTTTCTGATTTAATCCAGTTGCTGTTTGATAGTAGCTGTGTAGAATCGTGTCGTATCTGGCCATATTTTAATTATAAGAAAAATCAAGAATTACTGTAATACTGTTTATAACCGCTGATGGAAACAAATTGCCACCTTTTATTATTTTAATAAAAAAAACTGAACCCAAGGAAAATTTTCTTAAGGTCCGAACACAAAAGAATGCATGGATGACAACAGAATTGATGAAAGACTGATTAGAACATGTTTGGGAAAAGAGATCTGCCGCTAGTTTTAAAAAAACAAAAGTGATAGTATATCTGAAGATGATTCTCAATAAATTAAATAGATTATGTATATATATTAGTACCTATTTAATTAAATAAAAATGTTTCTTATTTTTCAATACCTACTATAAAATCATTTTTTCCCGATTTTTCAATTTTAAAATCCTACTGCGGCTTAATTGGAGGCAGCTTCAAATTTTAAAATTCTACTGCAGCTTAAATTCGAAGTAATACGATATTTTAAAATCATACTGCAGCTTAAATTCGAAGTAATATGCTAAAAACTTTTTTAATATGATAATTCCTTTAAAAATATTTCATATAGGGATAGAGACTCCTGAAAACAGTTGGGTGGAATTTAGGCAATTGGTCCATCCCTAGATCAGATGCTAGGAGATGCTGCCCCATGGGGTTAGTGGCCAAAGGCTGCAGAGGCAGAGCCTCTAGCATATAGTATATTCATCAGTTTCACATAAAATATACATATTTATTTATATATTCAATATTACATTTTCAGAATTACATTCTCTCTCTTGATTATCCTGAGATACTGCACAAAATTTAAATTCTTCTGAAAATTCAGGAATACAAAAGTTCTGTAAATAATAAAAATTTTCTGTAGTTGTTCCAATGTAATATTTCTCATTATCACAGCAACAAAATATGTCATAACTGTTCTCCCTAGATGATGATGTCCTATCCCATTTTAATATACAATTGATCTTGTTACTTCTTTTCAAAATTAAATTATTTTCCATATATAAACATTGCATTTTAGCAGTTGTTTTAATTGGAAGAACCTGTTAATTTAAATATGCATTAAATGATGAAATAAATATTGAGAATTATTAAAAACAGACAGAAAAATAAGAAAAATAAATCTGTAAGTAGTTAAATAATTACTAAAACTATATAGGTAGTCCCCAACTTATGATGATCTATATAACAGCAATTATTACAATGAAAATCCATACTTGTGATGGCCACCATCAATGATTTTGCAATAATGGCAACTAATCAATCAGATGGCAGATTTGTTAATAGGATGAAAGCATGTTGTATTTCTACCATGCAGTATTTGTATTTAATTTTGGGCTTCATGCCTTAGATATTTTAGGTGTCCAGGCTTGACCCATTCAATTCCATCCTAAATGCATGGAAGCTTGGAATTCAGATTCCATGTTTCTGAAAAATTTTTGATATTAATGGCCTGTTCATCAATCCACCTATTGTAAAATCCTACTGGCTCTATCACAGATATGGGTAGTTTATAGTTGGGTCTGGAATGGATACCATTATATAGTAGTCAGCCAATTATTGGGAAGTGGCATTAAAAAATAATTGCTTATTTTTTTGTTAGAAACTTGGTTAGTTTGAATTAAGTCACTAATGGATGCTTTTGAGAGTGGTCACTCTAGAGTCTCCCACAGATTGTCCAACATCTATGATGGGATTAACCAGAAGATGAAGGATAAAAGTCAATGAGCATCTCCCATAGATTGTCCAACATCTATGATGGGATTAACCAGAAGATGAAGGATAAAAGTCAATGAGCCTGGCCAGGCTTAGACTCGTCATGAAAAAATATGAGACCAGGAATTGAATCTAGATCCACAAGGTAGTAAATGACTGCTTTATCATACAATCAATGTAGAAACTTTACACAAGAAAATAACTTAAACATTCCATCTTTGTAATTAGGTTGTGTTTTCTTTAGTTTTACCTATATAAAGTTCTGGTAGGAACAAAATACACAATTTTCTTGTTTTAAAGAATAAACAGCACTTATTCAAACATCATTCTATCCTATTACTTTTTAAAACCATATTGAATAATCTGAGTTTCTGGTAGTTGGGAATGTAACCTCCATTTATAACATTTCTCTATGGAAAACTGTGTTCCAAGTTATGACAGATTTGAATTCTGACAAATTTTTAAATGCAACCCCTGTTGTAAGTTTGGGACTTCCTGAATTTAGTTATCTTATTTAGTAATTAATTTATAGGATTTTGGTTAAATTTAAATATTAAATATTTAATGAAAGATTTTAAATAAGAAAAGTTAGTTTTTAAGTTCAATAAAAATCTCACCTGAATTTCACCAATTAAAACTGAACAGTAATTGCTGTTTTCATCATTATTATTATTTATTTCAGCAGATATTTCAGTTATAATATTATTTTTAAATTCTTTAAAATCCATATAAAATACTCTGAAAAGTATAATTTCATTATAAAATTTTGAAATAAATAAAAAAATAAATTCTTAATTTATTATTAATAATTATTAGTAATAGTAAATTTGTATATCAAAAATGATGAGCTAAATGATAATACCTATTTATACTCGGTGAGCTGTATGGGGCTCGTGCAAGCCCTTTGTTAAATTTGTCTCTAATTTGCAAGACTTGTTCTTTTTGTTTGCTTATTTATTTATTCTAAGAAAACACCGTCTTGCATGTCAATCATACTTTGACTTACGTTAGTCTTTTTCTTCTTTGTATATGCATATTTGAATGTACATCTCGAATTGTGGTGATCTGGCAATAATGCTCTCTGAAACACATAATCATACTTTGACTTACGTTAGTCTTTTTCTTCCGTGTATTTGCATATTTGAATGTACATCTCGAATTGTGGTGATCTGGCAATAATGCTCTCTGAAACAGGGTAGGTGGGTAGCATGCAAAAGTTTTTTTGAAACATGGGAAGGGTAAGAATTAGGTCTCATTTAAGTTCGGTCAAACCTAAAATTTAAAGAGACAAAACCTTTAAGAGAATTTAATCCTAAACCTTATATAAAAACTTTTTTGAAAAATCGTCAGTCAAATGCATTGTAGATAACCTAAAATTTAGAGACACAAAACCTTTAAGAGAATTTAATCCTAAACCTTATATAAAAACTTTTTTGAAAAATCATTGCTCAGCTTTAGAACATCCTAGTAGATCAACTGACATGAAAGAAAAAGAAAATAATGTGTGGTAGCTTCTAGCATAAATTGCATCGCATAATTAAATTTACTTGTTATTTTATATAATTTCTGTGATATTTTGTGATTTTTTTATATTTTTTTAAATTTTAAAATGTTTTCTTGGAAAAGAAAATAATGTGTGGTAGCTTGTAGCATAAATTGCATCGCATAATTAAATTTACTTGTTATTTTATGTAATTTCTGTGATATTTTGTGATTTTTTTATATTTTTTTAAATTTTAAAATGTTTTCTTATGCATGCACAATTATTTGTATTTTCTGTTTTTGTATAAAATAAAACATTTAATTAGAATTTGATATTTTGTTTTTATAAAATAACGTACGAGCCCTTTGTTAAAATTTTCATAGCTCACCAGTTTATACTGATATTAATTTAAATTTGTACAATGCTTTTGAACATTTTGACAATAATACACCATCTCGTTACACTCACAAAAATGCACACAAAATACAAAGCTCTAAACAGGATAAATATTTTTGTAAAATAAAGTACGAGCCCTTTGTTAAAATTTTCATAGCTCACCAGTTTATACACTGATATTAATTTAAATTTGTACAATGCTTTTGAACATTTTGACAATAATACACCATCTCGTTACACTCACAAAAATGCACACAAAATACAAAGCTCTAAACAGGATAAATACTTTATTAACAGAAACGCTATCGACCTTATCAGTAGGTCAACTTCAGCTGTAATGAATATACAGAACGGAGAGAAGCCAACCCCTACAAAAATAAACAACTCAAAAATGACGTCATAAGAGACATTGTATAAACATTTACACATTATCATTACAAATTCCACTCATTGGGGATAATACACCATATTTATTGAGAAATATATACTAATTTTATATCCATTTACATAATACCTGCTTATACTCAAATTAAATCTTAGGCAATAAAAGCAGTAAATGGTAAAAAAAACCATTGATTTTGTTGAAAGCACTAATAAATCTAATGTTTAAACATAAAATAGCAATAAAGTATTTTTCTACCTCATGCTAAGCTGTTTTATAGAAGTATTTCACAAAAAAATTATATTCTTGAAAATTGGTAAAAATAATTTTAAGAAATTGTAAAGCAGAAACAAATTAAATCTTAGGCAATAAAAGCACTATAAAGCAGTGGAGAATAAATTCACAACAATTTATTTAGTTAAGAACAAACGTTTTTGGACTTGATTACGGCCATCCTCAGGTTCATATGCTTAGGTGCGTACAGAGTTCAAGAACATGAGAGATTTTTCTAAATTCTTGAACTCGGTACGCATCTAAGCATATGAACTTGAGGATGGCCATAATCAAGGCCGAAAACATTTGTTCTTAACTAAATAAATTGTTGTGAATTCTAAATTCTAAAAGTTTAAAATTTTAAACTTTTAGAATTTATAAATCATCTAAACTTTTCCCCAAATTTTTCTAATGATTGAAATAATGTCTGATTATCACTAATTCTCAATTCTGCATATTAAATATTTACAAAATATCATCTGATATTGTAAATTTTGTACATTTATTTTTTGTACATTCTACACATATTATATAAGTTATGAGTACAAAAATGAAACTAATCTTCATTTCTTCAAACACAATGGAAAAATAATCTTTCTAATAATCAAGAAAATTAAAAATTTTGGTCATGCAGCCGTTATAAAATAGAACAAAAATACAAAAATAAAAATAAATGCTAGAAAATGATGATTAGCTATTGAAAAAATGTTTCAATCCTAATCATCTTCAACATAGAATATAATGCTTCAACTGAATATTACAAATTATAAAAAATATTTTAAATTAGCCATTCTATCATTAAATACAAAACTAGTACAAACTTCTGAAATGCAAAACTTAATCATTTAATGCTAAAAAATGCAAAATCAAGGATGAATTATGCAAAATTATTATTAATTTTCCTATATTAATCCTACTTATGATATATATTGATTAAATCTGTAATAATTTTTAATTGCTTGTAAGATTATATTTCTTTGAATTACTAGAATGATTAAGGTAAATATGCAGATTTTTAAATCTGATATTATGAGAACATATTTGATATGAATAAATTACTAATAAAATTTATTAATAGAAAATTTTGATTAATTTTTTAAGTCTCTTTACTCTAAACAGTTCTCTGTTGTGTACATATCTATTGCATGGATATACAGTGGATTCCGCTTAATTGGGACAAATCTCAAAGAATGAAAACCAAACTAATAACTAATTTTAGATATCAAATTAAATTTTAACTTTTATTTTTATATTACAGAATTCCAGGCAAATTTCTGGTACATAATACAATTTATAAGTATCAACTGTTACATTATTGTGATTCTTCACTTTCATACACCCTGGCTAGTTTATTATGAATGTTATAATTTACATATTATGTCATTCAGAAATTTATCCATTGTTTCTTTGTATCCAATTATATATTGATTTCTAATTAAATCAAACCATCCTCAGGTTCATATGCTCTTCACTTTCATACACCCTGGCTAGTTTATTATAAATGTTATAATTTACATATTATGTCACTCAGAAATTTATCCATTGTTTCTTTGTATCCAATTATATATTGATTTCTAATTAAATCAACTTTACTGTTGATTTAATTAGAATATAATATCATGGAAATGTCATAATGTATCATATATTAATTCTATTTTGTGATTCATTATATACTATGTGATTCATATACTTAAGTTTTATTAACAGAATATAAGAAAGCAGAAAATGACTGTTCTGGTAATATTATATTAGTTACAGAAATTATTGTGTCAAATTTTTATTATTACTTTCATTAACTATAGATATTGGTCTTTTCAATTTTTTTTTTTTTTTTCCAAATGTAGAAAATTTGTGTAAATATTCTTTTCTTTTAAAGCAAAACATATTGGTCTTTTCAATTTTTTTTTTTTTCCAAATGTAGAAAATTTGTGTAAATATTCTTTTCTTTTAAAGCAAAACATCTTTATGATATGTAATTTCATTACAGATATTTCAAGAAAAATTATTGAAATGAAATGAAACAGCTAACAAAGAATTATAAGCTGAAATAGCCACCATTATTGAAAAACCATTGATGGCAATCATTATAAATATGAATTTCTATCATAAATAATTATAACTCAGGGACCTTATGTAAAATGTTTGCTAAATGTGATTTCATCTTGTTATTTAGTTATATATTATATCTACTAGATATAATTAATTACATTTAAATAATGAAAAATTAATTAATTACCTTGAATTCCAGTTATTTTCAGACTGCCTTTCAAAATTTGCATCTGAACAATTTAAGTTCTTTATTTCATCATTTTGTAAAGGAAATATAGTTTTTAAGCTTTTTTTCAAATATTTTGATGATGGTTCCTGTACTTCATCAATTTTTAAACATTTATTGACAAAATAAACTTCATAATGAATTTCAGCATTTTTTACTTGAAATATAATATCAACATCAGTCATTGGAGTAATTGATTTGTAAGTATAAGTTACTAAAACTGAAGAGTTGATTTCAAAATGGGATAATAATAATCTGAAATAAGAAAAAAATATAGATTAAAAAATTCTATTTTTATCATAATAAAGCAGAATTTCATATTTATTGCATTATAACTATTGCTCATAGAATAACTATTTTTAATTATTTAGCTATAAAAAGTAATTAACTTTTATAATAACTTGGCTATAATCTCTCTTATGGCAAATAAAACAATGTAAGATGTTACTATATTCATTAATAATTATCTAAATCATAGGAAAGAATTTCAAACATTTTCATAGAAGAATATATCTTTAGCCTATATAATTATAAATTTTATTTTTAAGATTAATTTCTAGTATATACTTTTAACTTTAAAGACTAGTACTGTTTTAAATCATAATTGAAAAATGATACTGATTAATGATACAATTTTTATTCCTTTCAAAATTTTTAGATAAAATTATTATTTTTTAACTGCATTTCAGATTTTTCCAATAGTAATGAACTTTAAAGAAAAATGAAATTGAATTCTACAAACACTCAATATGCTTTAGATTAATATCATAAATATTAATAGCAAAATGTTGTTGGATGGATGGATGTATGGATCTCTCTGTTGTGGTCGAACTACTTCACAGATATTCCTATAAATAGGATATTAAAGAAAGGACTAAGCCTAGGATTTTTGCAACAGCTAAAATATTTTATTGCTATTAATTTAAAAATTATATTAAAAAGTTATAGTTTATATTATTGCCAATAGATGGCACTTAGTGTTAGCAATATAGGGATAACATATGGTTTAACTGTTTTCTTAACACCTCAAAATATGTCATGATGACATCATATCACTGTGATGATATCATTGCAATGTCACACATTATTATGTCATTATATTGTTACAATTCATCAGTGTTTTGTGATATCATCCATTGTTATGCCACAATGACATCACATTGGGACTGTAATGTCATCACTGCATCAAAATCCATTGGAATTCATTGGTTTTGAGTGTACAATTTTAACATTAATTTAGCCAGCTTAGATGTTACAGCAATGATGTCATCGATATAATATTTAAATAAATAAAAATAAGAAGAGTAGGATAAAATTGAAAAATTTTGAATTAACTTCTTCACACAGTTTGTGCATTTATTCTTTGATTTAGATTATTATGGTAGATATTTTAATATATAATAATAAATTATTCAATTTATATGATTTTCCTATATAAATATGCTGCTGTGAGTTGACATGAACGCCAGTAATTTGTAGAAAAGTGAAATCTGATTTATGAGAAAGTAACATTAAAGTATATACAATAGAAATTCAATCAGCATGTAAGAAATATAGGGTTTACTAAATAACTGAATTTATTGGTTGCTAGAATATTTCTCTTACAACAAGCATTTCAGTAAAAAGTAATTGAAATATTTGACTAAAATAATCATATTTTGGAAATAAAAATATTTTTAAAAATTCCTTTCAAATATTATTATAATTTTTATTTTTATTTTATAAATTTTTATTGAATTATTTATATGCATAATTGTCATATAATTTAAAATACCAATTTTTCTTTTTGATCATTTTCTTCTAAGCTAATTATAACAGGTCAAACTATTGTTGATAACAATATCAAATTGAGATATTGCTAAAATTCCTGTTTGCATTGCTATTCAGAATGAGAACTTTGGTAGCTTATTATCCTGAATTAGCAAATTCACTTTATTGCTTTGTTATTAATTAATTTATTTTATATATAATCAAATTCTTAAATAGAGTTATTTAATTCAAACAATTAGTTTGGATTAATGAAGTTCTATTATATATAAAATTTAATCCATTGGTTATTAATTATACATTCCTTCTGGTCTATTTCTTGACTACTTGACTTTCAAACAACAGCAACAGTTTAAAATCTTTTATTTTTTAATGAATAAATGCATTTTGAATTGAAGATTTAAAATGCCTTCACTCCTCCTTCAGTATATTTGATTCTACAATTCTTAAAATTCTTTTCTGTATTGATTTACATAATACAGTGATACCTCGGTTCACGAACACAATCCATTCTTTGACCCTGTTCGTGATCTGAAAAGTTCGTAATTCAAATCAATTTTTCCCATTGCAATTAATGTAAATCCAAATAATACATTTTTTGTCCTAGAAAAAATTTTTAACATGTAATGACTGTGTGTGGAAATAATACAGAAAGGAAATAAATATAACATTAATATTAGAAGAAAGCATGTTTAATTTTTATTGAATTATTTATATGCATAATTGTCATATAATTTAAAATACCAATTTTTCTTTTTGATCATTTTCTTCTAAGCTAATTATAACAGGTCAAACTATTGTTGATAACAATATCAAATTGAGATATTGCTAAAATTCCTGTTTGCATTGCTATTCAGAATGAGAACTTTGGTAGCTTATTATCCTGAATTAGCAAATTCACTTTATTGCTTTGTTATTAATTAATTTATTTTATATATAATCAAATTCTTAAATAGAGAATATACATATTCTTGAAAAATTATTTAATTCAAACAATTAGTTTGGATTAATGAAGTTCTATTATATATAAAATTTAATCCATTGGTTATTAATTATACATTCCTTCTGGTCTATTTCTTGACTACTTGACTTTCAAACAACAGCAACAGTTTAAAATCTTTTATTTTTTAATGAATAAATGCATTTTGAATTGAAGATTTAAAATGCCTTCACTCCTCCATCAGTATATTTGATTTTACAATTCTTAAAATTCTTTTCTGTATTGATTTACATAATACAGTGATACCTCGGTTCACGAACACAATCCATTCCTTGACCCTGTTCGTGATCTGAAAAGTTCGTAATTCAAATCAATTTTTCCCATTGCAATTAATGTAAATCCAAATAATACGTTTTGTCCTAGAAAAAATTTTAACATGTTATGGCTTTATGTGTGTAAATAATACCTAGAAAAAATTTTTAACATATTATGGCTTTATGTGTGGAAATAATACAGTCCTAGAAAAAAATTTTTAACATGTTATGGGTTTATGTGTGGAAATAATACAGAAATCCTACAAAAAATTTTTAATATGTTATGGCTTTATGTGTGGAAATAATACAGAAAGGAAAAGAAAACATTTTTAACATGTTATGGCTTTATGTGTGGAAATAATACAGAGAAAAAAAATTTTTAACATGTTATGGCTTTTTGTGTGGAAATAATAAAAAATACAAAAAGGAAATAAATATAACAGTAATATTAGAAGAAATAATTTTAAAATGTTATGGCTTTGTGTAGAAATAATACAGAAAGGAAATAAATATAATTTTTAACATGTTATGGCTTTTTGTATGGAAATAATACAGAAAGGAATAACATGTTATGGCTTAATGTGTGGAAATAATACAGAAAGGAAATAAATGTAAATCCAAATAATACGTTTTTTGTCCTAGAAAAAAATTTTTAACATAATGACTATGTGTGGAAATAATACAGAAAGGAAATAAATATAACATTAATATTAGAAGAAAGCATGTTTAACACCACCTTCACTAACACTTTTATAACATTAGAAGAAAGCATGTTTAACACCACCTTCACTGACACTTTTAACTTGGGAGCTATAATATGGGATAAATTTAATTAAATAAAGAAAAAAACTAAAATATCATAAAGCCATAAAATAAGGGATAAATTTAATTAAATAAAGAAAAAAACTAAAGTAAAGCATGTTTAACACCACCTTCACTAACACTTTTAACTTTTTTGGGAGTAATAAGGGATAAATTTAATTAAGTAAAGAAAAAAACTAAAATACCAACAACACTTGGTTGGAAACTTTACTGTACCCATATGAGCTGGGCAACTGGATTGCTTCTGGAGGCGAGGCTGTGCGCAAGGTTTTGTGCGCCGCGAGAAACTGCATTGCTGCTGGGGGCAAGGCTGTGCGCAGGGTTTTGTGCGCTGCAAGTCACGTGCGCTCCATGCATTCCATGCGTATGTGTTCGTGAACAGATCGGTGCGCTGCAAGTCACGTGCGCTCCATGCATTCCATGCGTATGTGTTCGTGAACCGAAGCATCGTTCGTAAAGCAAAACAAAATTTATTTGCAAATGGTGTTCGTAGACCGATTTGTTTGTATACCGAGACGTTCGTGATCCGAGGTATCACTGTACTTATAATGTCAGCTTGAAAAAGAAATACTATCATTTTTTGTTTCACAATTAATAAACCTTATGTTCTTACAATTGGAATTATGAATTAAAAAGATTACAAACAAAATCTAACTATAATACAAAAATATGATGTAATGACAGCTTGAAAAAAAAAATATCAAGTATTATGTAAATCAATTCCAAAAAGAATTTTAAGAATTATAAAATCAAATATACTGATTAGAAATGAAGGAAATTTAAATCTTCCACTTGAAATGCATTTAATCATTGGAAAATAAAAGATTTTAAGCTGTTGTTGTTTGAAGGCAGAGTTTATCAAGAAACAGACCAGAAGAAAACTATAAACAAAACAGGCGATGAATAAAAATTATAGATAATAGTGGTTATTAATTATTTATTTGTTATTTTTCCCCTGTAATATTTTGAAAATAACAATGAGAGTCAAGAGAATCAACAAAAATTAAGAATCAAGAAGAAACAAATGTATTTATCACTCTAAGATCAGCTGCAAACTAGCTGGCATTGCTGCAATCCAGTCGCATTTGATATCATGCCAAAATCATATGTACAACTTGTCATTGCATCTCATTGCAGTGACATTGACATTTCCAACAAAAAAAAAGCAGAGCAAACAATATCCTGAACACAAATATGTTAGATTCGATGCAATGGGACATTCACAGTAAAACTTTTGAAAAGTTGAGCATGTATTTTTTTGATATCATTATTCAGTACACATGCTTTTAGATTAAGTTATAGCAGCATGTAGACACATTAGCAGGCATTCTCTGTATGTTACCATTTCACAATGGGTAAACAAATATTCGAGAAATGTTGATTGGCGAAATCCTTCAAATTTTTAGTGAAGTTGTTAAATTGGCGTCATTCATGACATTGATTTAAAAACTTCACTAAGAATTGCAGCTAGCAATATCTTATGAAATGGTCACATATCTAGAGAAATTGCATTTGATGCCATTGATTAGTTTGTGGCTGACCTAAGTGATAAAATTATAAAATCAAAATTTTAAAGATATTTTATTGATTAATTAAAAACTGAGAATTAATAATAATAATTTTTATTTCTTAACTACTCATTTTACTTATTTAAAATTATTTTTAAGCAAATATTTTTATAAATTTTGTAAATTAAAATTTTATATGAATATTACCTGAATTTTTTTGATGAACTATTTTGACTTTTTAGTTCCAAACATCCACCTGAATTGTAAGCATCTTCAATGTATATAGAATTAAAATTATTCTTGTCATCAGAACTTTGTTTCCAATGAAAAGAAGGTTGAATTTGTTGAAGACCAAGATTATACCATGACTTTTCACTAATAACCTGTTATAAAAATATTATTATTATTTACATAAAGTTGCAATCTTCAAAATATTTATAATAAAACTTTATTAATTCAAATCCTCTATAATTTGAAACAGCTTTTCAAAAGAAAAGTTTTTGAATTTTGAAAAAATAATAAAATTGAAGGACATTATTTACATCTAATATTTATGATTTCTCACTTCTAATGTTTACTAGGACACTAAGCATTATCTTAACAAACAAAGATCATAAAAATACAAAACTCAGACACAAAAAAAGGATGCTTTCCATATTTCCTATCATTGGGTCAGGGATTTGAACCCATTGAATTTCATTGCATTGACTAATCAGAGAATTTTAACAGATTTCATCATTGTCACTCATAAGTAAGAGTGGTTATAAGTTGAGAACCATCTGTATTTTTAATGTTATGTCTTTGTGACCCATTATTATTGTATAATGTATGCTCCAACATATGTGTGATTTGATTTACATAAGATTTTGCAGAATGATCCACTTATCTAAGTTGAGAACTAATTGTACTTTATTATTTTTAATATGAATTCTAAGAAAGAATGCAGGCTTATTGAAGAACCAATATTGCATTTTAATTATTAATTAACACTTTTGGCAGAAGGCATTTTCAAATTCAGAATTTGAACCATGGCTTCTGCCCAAGGAGCTAAAATTGCAACACAACTTTAGTTTTTTAATAAGCTTGAATTCATTATTGTTTATAAAAATCTGGAACAAAATTTGCATAATAATAAAATACAGTACAACACATCTTTAGTTTTTTTAATAAACTTGAATTCATTATTGTTTATAAAAATCTGGAACAAAATTTGCATAATAATAAAATACAGTAGGTCTCATACTTATAGAGATAACAGAAATGCATGTCTTTTTATGTGTTCAATTTCTATAAAAACAAAAAATTCATTAATAATTTACATTTTGCAAAAATATCATGTAAAGGTCCACGGGACACCGAGAAGAATTTTATAATGTTTTATAGCTATATATATATATAAATATACTTAGGATATTTTATTTGTTAATAAACTTATTCTATGTCAGGAAAAGTAAATTAAGATGTAAAATTCAAGCAACGGTGAGACATTGATTGTCACTTAAATAAAACTACCAATCTGCAAATAATTAACTAAACATACAGAAAAGGGGAAGGTGGAATAATTCATTGGAATTGATGCATAAAGGTAGAGATAAAATAGTTGGTAATGAATGTACTACTCAGCACAAAAACTTTATCATTCAAGATAAATACGCAAAACGATGTCGGAGATAAAACAATCTTATTACGTGCAGGTGTCACCGTAACTCGATGCGAAAGAATGGGAAATAGTTTATTAAATTATAAAAATGTACAAATAAATAATGGTTTTGCTTTCCTTATCCCTGGCAAGGGAGGGGAAAGGTTAAGATTTCGCAAATCCTAAATTGAATAAGTCGTGTTCGGCAGTCGCACAAAAAGTCTTGGGAAGACAAGACATGTTAGGACAGTCACCAAGGATTCCAGCTTCGGCCAGATGCATTAGAAATTGCTCGCAAGAGCACAAAAAAGAGAAGAACAATTAACTACGAGTGTCAGAAGAAAAAGGTGAACAATGCTGGGAAAGGAACTAGAAGTTTCGATCTGAACTATTGACAATGGAACAATGAAGCTTCCCATCCATAGAAGAACAAGTGAAGATGAATGCCTACATATATATATATATTGTATTAAGGTATTTATCCTCAAATTGTTCTACATGTGCCAAAATAAAACTCTCTCTCTTTACCTCCTTTAATAAATCTTTGATTTGTTTGAAGTTGTTTCCAAGTCAGTTAAGATTGAGAAGAATCCACTGTTCACCCGTCCTTACCTGTAAGCTCACCAATGCTCAAGGTCAAACCTGTCAGTCAGTCTGTTAGGTCCCACAAGCTTCACAATCACTTATAGCTTTAATTTTCTTTATTTATGCTCAAAGTAAACTCATAAATTTTATTTAACCATTCTGTTTATCAATGTATGAATTTATATACATCAAATTTAAGCTTACCTGTAAGCTCACCAATGCTCAAGGTCAAACCTGTCAATCAGTCTGTTAGGTCCCACAAGCTTCACAATCACTTATGGCTTTAATTTTCTTTATTTATGCTCAAAGTAAACTCAAATTTTATTTAACCATTCTGTTTATCAATGTATGAATTTATATACATCAAATTTAAGCATTGTTGAACTTATATGGATATTTCTGAGACAAATTAACAGTATAAGGAGGGGATCAACAGTACAATATAGTTACCAAAATAAATATAAAAAAGTTAACCTACTGAAGGCTTCTATAAAATTTTTCTCACATTAAAAAGTTTATAGGAATATGATTCGTTGAATCCTATTTACTGTTAGACGTAAGTATATATCTGGAGTTTTCTCTGCTGAGTCTGGTCGTGTTGCAGTCCAGTGAATGACTACATTTTACTGTCCTGGGAACTGTCACTGCATGTTCTCTCTCAGGTCAAAGTTCACGCTTGTCCTCTCAATGTGCCTGTCCGATATCGCGTGTCCAGAGGGTGACGTCAGCGTCACTACAAGTTGTTTGATTTGGATGATTAAATTATTTTCATACTTTATAATATTTTTAAAGTTTAATAAAAAAATAAAAATAATTGAGTTAAAAAAAAGTCTCTCAGATTATTGTATCTAACAAAATCATAAATGTTAAATTTATCTATTTAATACTACTATTAATAGTAGTAAACTGTTAGTGATGACTTAAAATTATGAAAAATGTGTTTATTGTTTAAGAAATTTTATATAAAAAATATTGAAATATATTCAAATAATAAATTTTCCTTGCATTATAAAGGAGCTGAATAGTAAATTCATCTCTTTTTATAATTAATGATAAGACTCATTCTATTCAAAAACTGCTTTGAAACATGACTTGTATTTAACACAATAAAAAATTTGTTCACATTTCTTCAATTTTTATTATTATAAACCTAAATATTTATAATAATTATAATAATATATTTAGCAATTAATACAGTCAATATTTCTTAATACAGAACCATTCAAATTTAAAGTTTAGACATATGATATGACCTCAGTTTAATAGACAAATATAATGAAATGGTATCTGTTAATGGTGAAAATCTATTAGAATGAATGTTTTAAAAATACAACACAGTATATTAAAATTAAGATAAATATTACATTTATACTTTCTTATTCATAGAGTACAATTATCTAAAAAATTTATAGGTTATTTACTGTACACTATTTTTGCTGATAGAAGTTTTTTGCCATAATTGATAGTGATAACCAAAAATAAATTTCAAAGATTTATTGAAGACCAAATAAAAATTTAGTCCAAATATTTTATTCATTAATACAAATTCTATTAAACTGAGGTTCTACTATATAAATATAATTAAGAATATTTTTTACCTTTCCCTTACGATAAAATCTCTTTCCAAAACCTTGACAGAAAGTAGTACTGAAAGGAAGTTCTGCAATAGCATAGATAGGACATAGTGTATTAAACAATTCCCAAAACCTATTTTAAAAATATATCATATATTCAATATGCATGCTATAATAAATTTATCTGATACTATTTAATGTATACTAAATTTAATTAAAAACTGATCATCATCATCTAAATAATAAATTATTTCTATAAATAATAAATTCAATTCACTAATTATTGATGAAGTAATCAAAATGTTTTGTGTTTTGTATTCTGAGAAGTACAGAATAAAGTAAGTTAAGGATATTAGTTTGATTAGTTGCCGTTTTAAGTGTTTGTTCATTTAATTTTAAACAATTTTATCTCCATTTTGGTATCTACTTTATCTTTAAATTATTGGAGCTTATTTAGTTTATCACCAGATGAGTATATATTAAATTTTGCATTTTTTAGAGTAACAAGTAATTACATAAAGTCACAATGAAAGCATCAAAATGTTTTGTTTATTTTATTCTACAAACAAACTACCATTATTACTTTTATAAAAAATTGTTTTAACATTTGTTTTTAATCAATTATTATTTTATCATATATATAAATTATATTTAGCTTTGTAATAACTTGAACAGCAAAATAATTATAATTTGAACTAGTATGTACAATTAATATAATAAATAGGACACTCAAGATGATTACAAATTATTGAATAAATTCAATATTTTTTTTATCATATATAAATTAAAAAATATTAAAATGTTGAAATTCAGAAAAATTTTTTAATTAGAAAACTTAAAACTAAAAAAAATTTAAATATCAGAAAATTATCAGCAATAGTCAATGTACAAGGTGTTTATAATTAAAGTTTCCCTATTCAGAGCTTTCTGTAACTCTAACTAATAAGTGGAATGACATCAAAATTTGAGCATATACAAAGAATAAAAAAAATAATAACTAAGACAAATCTAAAATGAAATTAAAAATTTCTATTTTTGTCCTTTGCAAAAACAAACTTAAATAAACTGCCACTGCACAGGATACAGTTTCATAATTTCAAACTCATTCATTGTTTTATTCACAATGTTTGAAGATGTTGCTGACATTGAAGTTGAACTTTGACATAATAGCTGTTGTTTTGGATCAGAAATTGCATTCAATACACAGTGTGCTCAACTGCAAAATGCAATAGCTCTACAGAAATATTCTGTAAATGCTACATTTTGTTGTCCTTTCAAACAGTCAGGTTAGGGATACTTTCTTGATAAACACTGACCTGAAACAACCCTACAACCAAAAATCTCATGGTGTAAAATCAAGTAATTGTAGTGGCATGCCATGAGGAAACAGCAACTAACTTCCTTCACTGAAATGATTTCATAAAAGCTGCTGCACTGATCAGATGATATGAGGCAGAGCCAATTACAAGACATACAGCTCTATTAGCAAGTATAAAGTTATTTATTAGTGTAAATTACATTTTCGGATCTTTCTACGATCCCTCTTCAGTACCATTCATTTATCCTTACACCATAACTAAAAGAACATTATAAAATAGAATATCTTCATGCAAGAGGCAGAGCCCCATCTTGCATGAAAATTCTCACATCTAGGTATTGTCTCTGCTACAGTTGCAGAATTACAAAACTACATAGCATGTGAAGATACCTTTGTGTTGTAACAGAATAAGTTATTGCACCTATTGGCTGTAATTCCTCAAAAAAATACAGTCCAAGGATGAAATTTCATATGACACTAGACAGTGATTTTTCAACAAGTGTTGGGAAATTTGTTGAACAACATGTAGGGGCTTCTGAAGCCCATATCTGGCAGTTTTGAATATTGACCATCCATAAAGATAAAATGAGCTTCATTTTTCCAAACAATGATCTATGGAAAGACATTTTCCCATTTCTATTCTGGCCAAAAACATTAGAGTAAATGTCATTTTTACAGGATCATCTCTTTGCAGCTGCTACTGGCAGCTGATTTTGTAAGGATAAAAGTGGATTACTTTCTGATGAATTTTCCTCATAATAGAATATGGACCATCCAACTGCCTCAATATTTCCTGTGCATTGAAGGGTCTAGCAGCATCATTCATAGATAAATCTATGATAGCAGCAGCAATTTCGTCTGTTACTTAAAGTGAGAGAGGCTTCCTTCTTCTTCCAGCCTTAACAAAAAAGATCAAGTCTCCTCAAAATTTTTAATTATTCATCTAATTTCAGATAATGATAATGAACTTTTACAAATGCTTTTTAACCTACATTTACATAAAGTGGCTGCTGCATTACATCTGTTAACAGAGAATAATTTAATAATTAAAACACAATCAGACAGAGATGCAATTTTCTATTATAATTTTAAAGAATTTGCTTGTGGTACTCACTTGATAGTTATAAATTCATATAACTATCTGCTGCTTGGAAAAACTGATTTGTGCAAATTTTCACTACCTCTTGTGTCTAATTTTCTTTTTAATTTTTAAATAAAAATTTAAATTCAATTTTGTCCTCAATAATTTGCAAGCTTGATAGTTATAAATTCATATAACTATCTGCTGCTTAGAAAAACTGATTTGTGCAAATTTTCACTACCTCTTGTGTCTTATTTTCTTTTTAATTTTTAAATAAAAATTTAAATTCAATTTTGTCCTCAATAATTTGCAAAGAACAAAAAATAAACATTTAAAATTTTATTTTATATTTGTCTTATTTATTTATTTTTTGTACTTTTTTCATGTATTTCCTGTTTCATAGCATCACGTTTTCTCCATTAGTAGATTCTGGAACTAAAAATGTATTTGCAAAATCCTTCTCCCCATTCCTTGAATAGCATATATACAAATTTTAGTATCATTCTACTTATTGTTTAGAGCTACAGAGAGTTCTGAATAGGGAAACTTTAATAACAATCATCTTGTATATCTTAAATATTTCAATTTAAGATAAGGACTGCATAATCAATTCTTAATTATGCCAAAACTCAGTAGAATTTATTATTTTTAAAGTTTGATGATGATAAAAAGATAGCCTCCAATTACTGGTCTTTGGTTCTAAGTTTATATTACATTGTTTTTGTTATCTAAATTTTAATGATGGAAGTGATATCCATTAACCAAAGACCAGTAATTGGAGGCTAAGTTTATATTACATTGTTTTTGTTATCTAAATTTTAATGATGGAAGTGATATCCATTACCTAATATTTTTTGAAAGAACTGCGTATTATACAGTGGTACCTCGCAATTTGACGTCCCGCAATTTGTCAGTCTTCCAATTCGACAGTTGAGTTTCACAGGATGGTGCATGTGCATGCATGGAGTTGTGTGATGTCATTTGTTATTTGTCAGTTCTTGTTGGGCTGTTTGGTATTTGCTGTGTTGTTGGTTTTAATTTTCAATTCTGCATTTTTCAGAAAATAAAGTCCATTTTCTTGAGTGAATTTAGGGGTAGTTTTAAAGAGAAGTGAACAGAGGTATAATTCAAGAAAGAAAAAAATTTGATTGAGTATATATATAATGTGCAGAAAGATAGAACAATTATAGATGTAGCTCAAAAGTATGGCATTCCTAGGACAATTTAGCAATATTTTGCAAGAGAGAGATTATGGGTGCTAGGGTGTCTGCTAGAGCAATGAAGATTTCTGACAAAAATAGCTCTTTAATCAATGAAGAGATGGAAAAGTTGCTTCTCACCTGAATTAGATAAACACAGATGAAGAGAGATCCAATAACTCAGGCAATGATCTATGAGAAGACTAGGTTAATTTTCAAAGAATTGCAGAAGAAATCTCCAGGATGTACCTCAGATCAAACTGAGGAATGTAAAGCAAGTTGAGGCTGGTTTCACAGATTCAAAGATAGAACAGGATAAAGAAGACTTTATTCCAACATCCAAGAGTTAATACATTGAGTGTATTGTGTATAAAATAGTGCATTTTGTAATTTAATGTGCCTATTAGTAGAAATATCAATTGAAAAGGTTAAAAACAGCATTAACTAAATATATTTCATCACTGATGCAATATATTATTTACTTTACTATATCTTTCTTACCTCACCCGTTAGAAGAGTGGGCTATGGTTTGACAATGAATTAATGTCTATTTTCCATAGCCTTATATGGGAAATATTGTCCCACAATTTGACAATTTCTCAATTCAACATTAGTTCAGCAACAGATTAGTGTCGAATTGCGAGGTACCACTGTACTATGTATATATTATCATCACATTAAAGGACAAATTCTATAGAAGAGATAATATTCGACAATCTTACAGTATGCATTGTTGAGAGTAGGATTGTCAGAATAATGATATAGTTTTACATCACAGATATCAAGAAAGAAGTGATAAAAATCCTAAGTGGACTATATACATATTCTATCCATTATTAAAATATATATCCAAACTTATAACTGTGTATTATAATTTCTATCCATTATATTTTCAATGTAAATGTTAAGATCTTGAAAGTCTATATAGCACAAAAACTATATTATTCTATATTCTGTTGGAACCAAAAGAAAGTACTGTTCATTTTAACAGTAACTCGAGATCCTTGGAGATGGTGAAAAATGTGACTCAATAGATTATATTCATTATCATCCTACAATTATATTCTTCAAAAATCTGAAACAATAATAATTTAAAAGCATAGTAGAAGTTCTACTATCATGATAATGTTGAAAAAAAATATAAACTTCCATTTGTATTTTACTTCAGCAATTCATTTATCATCTTTTTTTTTATAAATAATCATTTAAAAAATGATAAAATTCACAATTTTCTGGTATTTATTGACAGAGAAATGAAATGCAAGATATTCTTTATATTTTCTAATGCTAAATAAATCAATTACAGTTTAAATAACTTGCATATACTGTTAATTATACTAATCTATATATAAAAACAAATGTCCTGACTAAATGACTTAATACCCAGCCCAAACCCATGGACTAGAAACATGAAATTCGAGGGGTATATTCCTTCCATCACATAAGTACCCATTAAGAAGGGATTTTTGAAATTCGACCTCTAAGGGGAGGTGAAAAGGGATAAAATGTGTTTTCATGGATTCCTCAATATCTCTTAGGCTTGATGAGATATCAACTTTGTTTTTGCTTAAAAAGATTACCCATACAAAATCTTATATAATTCAGGATTTTGCCCTAATTAACTCCTAAAGTGGCAAATCTAGATTTGGGGTGAATTATACAACCCTTCATATCCTCTGTTTTTTGAGTTATAACATTCTTTTTTAGCATAAAGGTATTTTTTTAAAATCTTTAGAAAATACTTTTAACAGTTTTTTTAAAACTTCACT
Source organism: Olivierus martensii (assembly GCA_000484575.1). Classification (NCBI taxonomy): domain Eukaryota; kingdom Metazoa; phylum Arthropoda; class Arachnida; order Scorpiones; family Buthidae; genus Olivierus; species Olivierus martensii. The sequence continues at coordinate 130,056 of AYEL01084409.1, forward strand.
CCTAAAGGGATTAAAAAAAGAGGTATTTTTTTTTTATTTGATAGAGGACATTTCTCCAGTGATCCCCAAACAGTTTTTGTAGGTTTATTCATATCTTTATAAAAATGAAACTAAGAAACTATAAAAAGAAATAAAACAGGCTTTAAAAAAAAAACAGAGAAAAGGGACAAAATGCACAAAAAAGTGAAAAATAATCCTTTCTTAAATTTAAATTCTTCATTGCAAAGGAAAGTTTATTGGAATCGAAATATATTTAAAATAGTTAACTATTTGTAGCAAAGCACAGATATCAAGCTATATGAAATAAATCTTTTTGATTTTTAAGAATTAATACCAAAAATTTCTCTTTAACTTAGACTTAGGTTTATGTAAAACAAAAACCAGATCATAAAATATAAAACAGTGGTCCATTTTGGTGACCAAATTAGACTTTACTGCATCCATTACAGGGATTATATATACAGGAATACCTCGATTATCGCGGTTTCGATTATTGCGATTCTCGATTTATCGCGGTTTATAATTTGATACCAAAATTCGAATTATTGCGCTCAAATTCGAATTATTGCGGCCGCGAGATGTATCTTACTATATATGCAACCAGAATTACATTTAGTTTGAAGTCGCCACTCTCCAAGTAGCGTTTCATCTCACTATATATGCAACCAGAATTACATTTAGTTTGAAGTCGCCACTCTCCAAGTAGCGTTTCGTTTTTATCCGATAGTGACTGCTCACCATTCACCAATAACTATTCACATATGGATATTTATTTCTCTTCTTATTTACCCCTACAGTGAATGCTAAAGAGACAAAAGGATACTATCAAGGCTACTACCCCTACACTGAATGCTAAAGGAAACAAGGATGATATCAAGGCTACAGCCCCTACAATGAATGCTAAAAGAAACAAGGATGATATCAAGGCTACAGCTCTATCAAGAAGAAACGTAGAGTGATCAACTTAGAAGATTAGCACGCTCACTTCTTTTTTACCTTATACATATAAATTTTAATTAATAGTTTTGAAAAATCCTTGGCAATGATCACCCATTTCACAGCATCATTTATCCCAATTATCGTGGATTCGATTATTGCAGTATTTTTCGTGGCAACATTATATTATTTAAATTATCGCGGATTCGATTATTGCGGTATTTTTCGTGGCAACATTAACCACGATAATCAAGGTATTCTTGTATGTTGCTATTCATATATTTTACAATTATTAGAGTAGAAAAAATTCACCTAGAGCAAAACATGTTATTCATAATAACTATAATTGATGATGTCGTATAAGATGTCACAGATGACAGATTGAGGAATCTACAAGAGCACAGCAAAAATGAAATAAAGAAATGGGATTAGTTGTAACAAGATATATAAACTGCCTATAACACTAAGACAATAACTAAGTATAATTTGAACTACTATGAACTACACTAAAGAAGTCACTACTGTCATTAGTGCTCTATATTAGTTATTATTAGAAATGTGATTCTTCACAAAACAAGAAATTATACTTATTGGTGTTAGATTGATCCATAGTTAACCATAGTAAAATGAAGCATTTTACTATTGAAGAAGAATAATCATAGTCTATTGCATTTTGTATAGGTTTAGATGTAACTATGAATTAATTTTATATTATTAAGAAAGAAGTTGAAAAATATAAAATTAATTCATTGTTACATTTAAACCTGGAGATTTCCTGTGCAATGCCAGTCATAGGTTTGCTAACATATAGCTACATTACTTGGAAATTTAAATGACACAAAACAATTATTGGACATATTTTATATATGATCCATGATAAAATGAAACATATCAAAGCTCTTATTATAATTGTAATAAGCAATTTTAAATATCTTGGAACTCAATGATTTTTTACAAAATACAGATTCAATTTGGATTTCCTCTTCATCTAAAACAAAATTATGAGAGCACACTTGAAATTCCTACTTATCATTATTATGAGCTTACTACTGATAATGATGACAACAACAAATTTTACAGAATGGTATTTTATGTTTATTAATTATGAATCTATAGAATAAAAACTTTTAAAGCAACAACTCAAAACAACATTAATAAATGACAATGGACAATAAAATAAAATAAAAATTGAAATTAAAAAATCAATTATGAATCTATAGAATAAAAACTTTCAAAGCAACAACTTAAAACAACATTAATAAATGACAATGGACAATAAAATAAAATAAAAATTGAAATTAAAAAAAAATTATATCAATGACAAATATTCAAATGTTATTGCACAAATAAGAAACATAAAATACATTCAGGTAGGATTACCTAAGCTTTGTCTATATGCAGTAAAGAGAGAATTTGGATAACATTTAGTTTTTCCTCTATTATTGAATTATTGTTTCCTTCCTGTAGAGAATAAACTATGTATCACATCAAATCAGATAATTTTCTGACCCATAGTTACAAAAATATCAATTGTTTCTTTAATTTATCAAAAAATAGATAAATAAATGGAAGTGAATTATTTATAATTTTCATTGTTTCATATGATTGTATACTTATCATTTATGACTATTTTTGTCACAATTCCAATATTTCAATGGTGTTCAACCTTTTTTACTATGTGAGCTACTTTTTTTATACTAAGTTATTCAGCAATCTACTCTCTTATAAAGATCATGTTACCCTAACCTGAAATCTGATTACATACAACTATGCAGTTAAATACACTCACTCACTTTGGAGGACCCACTCTCCCAGCCCTAAAAACTTTATTTATGTATTTAAAAATTTATTTATCCCTTTCAATTATTTTAATTCAACAAATAAAACAAATATATTGAAAAAAAATATTTATTTCTCTATTTTAGAAAACCAAAGTTAGAAACAACAGATTGATTACAGACTCATAAATTATAGGAAATGCTGGTTGATTAAAAAAAAAATTAAATTTAATGTGAAATTTGGCATTGTTTGGAGCTCGCAATATTTTCATCATCAGGTTGGTATGAAACAGACTCATAAATTATAGGAAATGCTGGTTGATTAAAAAAAAAAATTAAATTTAATGTGAAATTTGGCATTGTTTGGAGCTTGCAATATTTTCATCATCCAGTTGAGTATAAAGAAGTGGCCAATCACAGACAATAAAATATTGATTAATGATCATCCAAATGATCATTTGTAATTTGGTTTCTTGATTTTTTTGACATTCATATTTGAAAAAGCGGATTCTGACAAGTATGTTGATCTGAAACACGATCAAAATTTTTTGCATAATATCAGTTAATATTGGAAACTTTTGATATGTATACTTCCAAATGGTAAGAAAATTAGTGATTTGACAATTTTAATGAAAAATAAATAAACAATAGCAATACACTTAAAGAGAATTTAAAAATAATACAAAATAATGATAAAAAATTATTATGTTTTCAGTTTTAATTAAATTTGCAAGGAGGAATCAACTTGGAAAGAATAAACAAGAGATCGACCAAAAATTGCTCTGCGATCAACAGGTTGAACATCCCTGCAATGTTTCAAAAATTAGTTTGCAGTTGTGCCTAGTTATTTTAATTGTTAATATCTGTTTTTTAATTATTAGATGCAAAATATAAAATGAAATGATTGCATAATCCATTCAGGAATTTTATATATTAATAGTCAAACTTGGCTGGCTGGCTGGATATCCCTTTTTCGGTTGAACTACTGTACCATTTCTATAAATAGAGTATCTTTAGAAAGGTCTAATTTTTGAATGTCTCTGATAGGGAAAATTATTTGTTATTATTAATAATTTAAATATTAAAGAATAAAAATTACATTGAAATTGTAGTTCCTCTAAAAACATAAAATTCTCAGATGGCGCTGTAACATAATAATGGACGCTATTTTACGATTCCTTCATCGATGGATTGCCTACACGAATTCGGAGGTGTTTTTCGTTGTTATATATAGTATTATAAGATTATATTTCCGCTCATTTATATGAGTGGGTAATTTCTAGTTTTATATATTACAAAAATTGGGATACTATAAAAGTTTAAATTTAATTTATATTTATTTGTTTAATTTTATAGTGATTCATGATGCTTCAGAGAAAATAAGATATAATTAGTGGTCACAAATATATTGATGAATTATTATATCATCATCTCCATTAATCTAGTAAAATGGCTAATCAAACAAGACTGGAATCAAGGCTGGAAAAGAAATATATTGATGAATTATTATATCATCTCCATTAATCTAGTAAAATGGCTAATCAAACAAGACTGGAATCAAGGCTGGAAAATCAATGGTGAATCTGTATGTACTTTTATTTCATAATTCAGTTAAATTCATTATAATAAAATTATTTCCTCCTTACTTGTATTGATTTTCCAAAAATTTTTCTTTCTCCAATGTTTCAAAAACCCAACCTGGTGCAAAAATTGCAATAGAAAGATCATGATCTATTGCAGCCCTTACTGCCTAATAAAATATTACTATTACTTTTATCGTCAGAATTGTTTAAAAATTAAAAAATTATTTAGAAAAAAAAATACATACAATTTGTGTATTAAACCCTCCACCTCCTAAACAACCTCTTCCAAAAACATCAATTCCTACATAAACGTCATATTTCCTTTTGTCAGCCAAAATTGCAGAATTTTTCAAATTCTCATCTTTCCAGTTATAATTTAGAAAAATTCCATCACAGGCATCAAAAAACTTTCTACAATAAAAATCCAAATAAAGTGGATGAATAATGATCGTAACAAAAATATAAAAACTAAATAAAAACTGCAAATTTACCTATTAGATATATTCAATTCATTTTGCCATTTTAGTTCTCCTGTTGTTATAACACTATCATACCATATCACAACAGAACCAGGATTATTTGTATGACATATCTCAGTCAAAAGATAAATGAAATTTTCCAAATTCTCTGTATTCTGCAAAAAATTATTAAAACTTACAGGATATTGTTTATACATATACAAAATCAGAATCAAAATCTTAATATTAATAAAAAAAAATTAAAATTGTAAGCTTTGGTTCTATTAAAAATTTTTTTTATTTAAAATTATAATAAGTGATGTGTATTTGTTAACTGTCTTTAAAAATATATTCAATAAAATAAAAGTTGAATCTAATAATTTTAGTTATAATGCAAAGTTAAAAGTTAAAATAATTATAAATATTAAATTTTTTTTTTTTTAATTTTTAGAATCATTGTTTTGGACTTATTATTTAATTCAAATTTCTAAATGAAATAAAAATTTAGGTAACAGAAAAAATTATGAAATCCCAGATTAGACTATAAAAATGTTTTCACAATACACCTAACCCTCAATTTGCATGATACTCGAATTGCACAATTTTGGTTAGGCATGGTTAAAATAATGTTATAAATTTTCATTTTATGATTTTGGTTTAACATAGTTTAACAACAAAAAAAAAAATGTTTTTTTATTAAAAAGTTTATTAACTATGGCTCAGTAATTGCCCACGAATAACAAAATCCTTGGCTATTGCACATCAGTATTAGCAATCTCTATATCAGCCACTCTCAACCTGCGGCCCACAAGCTATTACTTGCAGCCCGGAACGCACAGTTATGAATTCAATGAAAGTGCAGAATTCTTCTCCCACATGCAAAAAAATAAAAATTCTATTAATATAAAATGAATAACAAAATCCTTGGCTACTGCACATCAGTATTAGCAATCTCTATATCAGCCATTCTCAACCTGCGCGCAAGCTATTACTTGCAGCCCGGAACGCACAGTTATGAATTTAATGAAAGTGCAGAATTCTTCTCCCACATGCAAAAAAATAAAAATTCTATTATGATACAGCATGTTATGGCCCGCTTAATATAGCAACCAAATGTATGTGGCCCACTTAATGTAGCAAACAAATGTATGAGGCCAGGGGAAAAAAAAAGTTGAGAACCACTGCTCTATATGAACATACAATAGAACCTCAATATCTCAAATCTCATGGGAACAAAAAAAAATTTGATATAAAGAGTTTTTGAGATATCAAGGAGTTTTTTGTTAGCGATTTTTTAGAAGTCAGACTTTTTTCACATGACATCAACCGGTTGCCGACTGCTGATACAGCATGTTATGGCCCGCTTAATGTAGCAACCAAATGTATGTGGCCCGCTTAATGTAGCAAACAAATGTATGAGGCCCAGGGAAAAAAAAAGTTGAGAACCACTGCTCTATATGAATATACAGTAGAACCTCGATATCTCAAATCTCATGGGAACAAAAAAAAAATTTGATATAAAGAGTTTTTGAGATATCAAAGTTCAATTTTAAATAAAGATTTTTATAATGAATAATACATACCATAGTTTTTAATACTGTATAAGACACTCTTTTTTCCCATGAGTTAGCATCTAAATACTCCTGTATCTTATAAACCAAAGTTTGAAAATATCAGTGAATAAACACGATCATACTGACAAAAACGAACAAAACTACTGTACAACATGTTCAGTATTCCAAGCATGCACAAAAAAAATTCCAGTTATTGGTAGCATATTTACATTCTTTTGTTAAATTTAAATCCTTTATTTAGATTCCAAAACTGACAAAAACGAACAAAACTAGTGTACAACATGTTAAGTATTCCAAGCATGCACAAAAAAAATTCCAGTTATCGGTAGCATATTTACATTCTTTTGTTAAATTTAAATCCTTTATTTAGATTCCAAAAGCGAGGGAAAATTTGTTAGTATTTTCAATTTCCCTAGCACAAAAATTATAAACTAATTCGAGATAGCAAGGGTTTTGAAGAAAATACTTTGAGATAACTATTGAAATTATATCAGTTTAATGCTGAAACTGCAGAGAAAAAAATTTTTTCCATATATCAAAGGTTTCAAGATAGAGAGGTTTGAGATAACATGGTTACACTGATTATACTTTTATGTAATTTTTTTTTTTTATATAACATTCAATTATGAGGATTAATAATTAATATATACATATAATATTATAAGTAATGAAACAACTATGGTAATATTTTAAATAAATTATTTCCATTAATTAAACATGATTGGCAATAGTTAAGTCTATTTGCTGGTAATTTCTTTGCTGATTCTGAAAATCTCTTTGGAAAACAAATTTAAAAAAATTTCTAAGGGAGATGTTAGCAGTAGTAGCAATGACTTTCAACTGAGAAAGATTGTTTCTATATTAACAAGTGAAGAATATACAGAATAAGCTATTGTTTTCATAAATTTTAAGTTTCAACTCCTTCATCCTTTTTTACTGTATCTATTTAATATCCTTAAAATCATTTTATGTATCTAAATATAAAAGTAATTCATTTTAAAAAAATGCATAAATTATTTGAGTTTTGCAGAATCTAGTCCCCATTTTCTATACAAATGTTAATCTTGATTTACATGATTTTCATTAGCATATTTCTGCAGAACCAATTTACCATGTAAATCAAGGGTTAGGTGTATTCTGAACTGTTTATAATACATACATTTATGAAATACATTTCCATTAAATCTATTTTTTAAATTATTTGGTTGTATATTTCATATTACTTTATTTTTTATTAGGAAATATATTTTTTATAGAATTTTTTGAATCATTTCAATTTACCTGTAATTTATTTTCAATATTAATAAGCCATCCATCAAATCCATAAAATCTTGCTATGGCATCTAATTTACAAGCTACTAATGTTAAAGTTTTCTGTGTTTTAAATAAATCATCACATATTTTACTCCCTTCATCCCATTCTGTTATGAATGTACCTAAAACAATATCTTTACTTTAATAAATATAATTAATTTATAATATTTCAATAATTAAAAATTCTCAAAATTGATTTTATAATTTTTTTTTATATTTCATTAAAATTTTACAAAATTATGGTATGATTACATTATATATACCAGTGGTGTTCAACCTTTTTTACTATGAAAGCAACTTTTCTATACTAATTAAATGCACTCACTCACTAAGTTAAGTTATTCAGCGATCTATTCTTTTATAAAGATCACGTTCCCCCAACCTGATATCTGATTACGTACAACTATGCAGTTAAATGACGATCTATTCTTTTATAAAGATCACATTCCCCCAATCTGATATCTGATTACGTACAACTATGCAGTTAAATGAACTCACTCACTTTGGAGGACCCACTCTCCCAGCCCTAGACACTTTATTTATGTATTTAAAAATTTATTTATCCCTTTTAATCATTTTAATTCAATAAATAAAAAATATATTGAAATAAAATATTTATTTTTCTATTTTAGAAAACAAAAGTTAGAAACAACAGACTGATTACAGACTCATAAGTTACAGGAAATGCTGGTTGATTAAAAAAAAATAAAGTTAATGTGAAATTTGGCATTGTTTGGAGCTTGCAATATTTTCATAATCAGGTTGATATTAAGTGGTCAATGGCAGACAATTATCCAAATGATCACTTGTAATTTGGTTTCTTAATTGATTTTTTATGACATTCATATTTGAAAAAGCGGATTCTGACAAGTATGTCAATCCAAAACATGACAGAATTTTTTGCACAATATCAGTTAATATTGGAAATTTTTTGTGTGTATATTTCTAAATGATAAGAAAATTAGTGATTTGACAATTTTAACAAAAAAAAACTTGAAGAGAATTAAAAAATAATACAAAATAATGATAAATAAATTATTATTATGTTTTCAGTTTTAATTAAATTTGCAAGGAGGAAATCAACTTGGGAAGAATAAACAAGAGATCAATCAAAAATTGCTCTGCGATTAACAGGTTGAACACCCGATATATACTATATTTATTTCAATCATTTAGCTTTTCCAAGTTTTAAAAAAAGAAAAATTCAAAAAAAAACTTGAAGAGAATTAAAAAATAATACAAAATAATGATAAATAAATTATTGCTTAAAGAGAATTAAAAAATAATACAAAATAATGATAAATAAATTATTGTATGTTTTCAGTTTTAATTAAATTTGCAAGGAGGAAATCAACTTGGGAAGAATAAACAAGAGATCAATCAAAAATTGCTCTGTGATTAACAGGTTGAACACCTGATATATACTATATTTATTTCAATCATTTAGCTTTTCCAAGTTTTAAAAAAAGAAAAATTTGTATAACTTCCCCTATCTTGATTTTTGTTGATATGTATGGGCATTAGAATATATTAAATAAATTTTACATGAAAATTTTCTGTCATTTTGAGTTTTCACATATGAATTATTCAAACAGTAAATTAAGACAGAAAAAACCAGCAAAATGATTGTGAAAAGTTGTTTTGTACATTTTAATTTAGTTTCAAATTTTTTATCTTTTAACTCACTATTTGAAATCCCTATATTATCTAATTAATCAGAATTATATTGGGAGCTCAAACATGATCAAAAGTATTAGAATGGCAAAAAATATCTGCTTCAAATAAAATATCAGTCATATAGCAGTACTATGGTCATGAATATGTTGTATTTCCTGACAGTTAATATATATATTATCTACACAAAAAAAAAAAATAATATATTCATAATACACAATAGAAATTTTATCCTATATAACAAAAATGTTAAATCACATTTATTTCTAAAATTAAAGTATAAAGCAATTTTTACTTTTCTTTTAATCTATATTCAGATTACAACAATATTTTTATTCAAATTTGTAGTTAAATTTATATAATTTTTATAATATATTCATAATAAACAATAGAAATTTTATGCTATATAACAAAAATGTTAAATCACATTTCTAAAATTAAAGTATAAAGCAATTTTTACTTTTCTTTTAATCTTTTATATTCAGATTACAACAATATTTTTATTCAAATTTGTAGTTAAATTTATATAATTTTTGTTTATACTTTAGGATTCAAAATAGGAAAAAAGGGGAAAAATTACATGAAATAAATATATTACAATATATCATAATCAATTATTGATAATCATAAAAATTTTCAATTTCTTATCATCATCAATAACTTTGTTTTCTAAGATAAATAAATATTTTCTATGGAAGAAATAGTTTAAGCAAAATTTTACCTAATAATTGGACACCATTCCTATGTGCAGCAGAAATCCATCCTTGTGGAGGAATTGTAACAAAATGATGACTAAAATAAATAAAAGTGTCAATATTTGCCCAATGAAAGAATCTGAAATTATTTATTTTTTCAGCTCCTTGAATAAACCTTAATTAAAAAAAAAACAAAGTGAAATCAGATAAGTATATTTAATAATTTTCAACGTGAATTTAAACTAAAATTTAGTTATTTTTCAGAATTAATAATGGTAATCAATCAATACAAGAATATAAATTTGACCTTATTAGTTAATTCAGAATAGTTAGCAATTCTAAATCACATAAATTCAGAATAATAAAATATAGATGTTTTCAAATTATTAAAAAAAAAAATATGCACAAAACTGCAATTCTGAGCACATTTTTAAATAACTACTTACAATTGTAAAAACCAGATGAATACAAAGAAACACAGTGTTCCTCATTTTAAATGTTTGCTTTAACAAACTGCATTAATTTACCTATTTTTCAATTTGCAAAGATAACTTATGAAGAAATTATTTAAAAAATTGATTTAAGTAATCATATTTGATTAAAAACATTATCAATCTTATTTTATATATTAGTAAGAAAATAATCTAGCACCAATCAAATTATTACACTATTCTTTAAAAGTACATCTTCATAATAATTCTACTTATCATATCAAAAATTCTTTAAAAGTAATATATTTTTGTTGAAGTCCTAGATTGTTTTTTTTTTTATCTATAGTGGCAGAATGTCTATAATTAATATTCTTTATAATTTTCTATCTCTAATTCATATCTTAATAAACAATTTCTTTGGATGTGAAATGTTATACAAATATTTGAGTTACAAGCATTTTAATTATTTTATTTATTTATAAGCATTTTATTTATAATTAAAATGCTTTGTAACTCAAATGCTGTTTCATTTTCAAATTTCATTATATTCCAAAAAATTTTCTAGAATTTTAATTATGATGATAGCAGAATGCTATGAATTTATATTATAAAACTACATAGTTACTTAACATATGGCAATATTTCAACATGGCAGAGATTATAATGCAAAGGTTTTTTGGTGTCATCAGAACTTTTTATTCAAATCTCTGGAATAAGAAACTTCTAGTTCAATTATGAAATATATTACAAAATCTAAAAATTAAAAAAATATGTAGTGGATTCAGTATAAAATAGTAAAAGTAATATTATATTTTACCCAGTAAAATAGTACTGAAACCACTACATATTTCTTTTTTGTTTGTAACTTAGAAATCACTATTATATATTATCATAAATGGTGATTTCTGAGTTACAAATAAAACTTATGTGTGAATTAAGTTTGTAACTTGAGTGTGTGTACTTTTAAAAAATAATGATAATAAAAAGATAATTTTTTTAATTTAATATTGTTGAATTTGTACAAATTCAATAAAATAATTAGGCAATAGGTTTAGATGACCTACTGCATAATATTATATCTATCAAGGACTAGTAAGATTCATTAGTGTATGTATTAAAAGATATGATCCCTCTTGTCCAAGAAAAAATGAATGAGAAAAATGAGATATTGCACTTGGAATCTTTTTGATTGGAAAGATGATAAGATTTCACATTGAATGCTGAAATGTAGGGTATTCATATTGAATATGAATTCTTTTTAAATTGAAATATTCCTGCTCTTTGCTAATGCTCACAATTACAATATACTTCAAACATAGAATCAGTAGACATTGTAAACTGTAACACAAACAAAATCTAAACCAATGATTAAAATTCAGTATTCAAAGTAAAATAAGTATTCATATTGAATATGAATTCTTTTTAAACTGAAATATTCCTGCTCTTTGCTAATGCTCGCAATTACAATATACTTCAAACATAGAATCAGTAGACATTAAACTGTAACACAAACAAAATCTAAACCAATGATTAAAATTCAGTATTCAAAGTAAAATAAAAGGACCAATAATTACATTCAATAAGATAAAGCTGTTTAATCAAAAATGTTATCAGCTACCTACATAGCCTGTTTCAATTAAACTATAGACCAAAATTGATTTGTCTTTAGCTTCCCTTTTCTTACAAAATTGGAAGACAATCAGATCAACCAGCTGTTTAGATAAACAACAATGCAGGTCCTTCCAATCACTTTTTAACAAAACTCAGTAAAACAATTTTAACAAAAATACAACTTTTAATATCTAATTGCCAAATTTTAAATATAGTTAATAATATAAAATCTTAACTATAATCCTACATCTTGATATTACAAAGTATGTTGAACTATTTGTAACCATCAATGGTAAAGACAGGGCATATGATTTGCACATGCTCTCCCTTTAATCCCTTTAACAAAAACAAACATTTGGAAATGTTACAGCAGTAACTAATAATTTTTGTTGGATGAGATTTAGAAAAATAGTACAATTTTACTTTAATAACAAAAGGGAAGATTCTAGTTAAGCTATAGCATACAGATCTATGATAGGCACCCGTCAACTCAAAATTAAATTCTTACTTTTTTGATTATACAATAGATTCTAATAAAAACATCTTGAAAGCCCAAATAATTTTAGAGTGAATCTTTAATACAATGGAATTATCAATTCATATTTTATATACATCAGTCAGTGGATGGCAAATCTTCAATTCTCCTATCATAGATCTGCATGCTGTAATTAAACTAGAATTGTATCTAACAAAAGATTTTTTACTGTAAAATCGAAATAAAAGAACTAGATGTTTAAAGGAAAAATTTTTAATTTGGAAATATTTCAGCAAAAAATTTTCCAATTTTTAAAAATTTTAGTGATTCTTATTTTGTTTTCATTGTTGTAAAAATATTATACTTATAATTTTCTTATAAAGACAAAATCCAGTATTGTTAACAATACCAATCTGCTATTTGTCTTTCATATTGTTGCTATTTTAAAACTACAACACATTATATAAGTCTACTGAAAAACTAATTAACCAGTTTTCTGGAAGATGAATACTTGCATTATTATTAGTTTTTATAGTAATAACCTTATAAATTAACTAAATTAAGAAAACAATGGAATATGAAGCATATCAGTAACATAGCAAACAGTAAATTCAGGAACCCCATCTGCATTGTTCTTGAATGAGATATAGTATGGAAAATTAGTATTATCCTCAATTTGTGTAAATCTGGTGTAAATGAAATGTCAAATCAATATAAATCACTAATCCAGATATGATGCTGCAAAACTTTAGTTATTTTTCTTGAAACTATGCCTTTTAAACTTTCAAAAATTTAGTTTTATTTAATCTTAAGGAACTGATTCTGAAAATAAGAAACCACCTTTTTGCACATATAAAATATTACCAATATTACTATTTAAAAATAAACAACCAGAATAATTATTCATTACCTATCATCCAAATATCCTCCTTGCATATCATGACAGACTAATACTTTTGGGCCTTCTTTTACTTTTATTCTTTTTCTCAATTTTTCTAGATGAAAACTGCATTCTGGCCTTTTCCATTGTAACAATTCTTGTAAATTCTGAATTGGTTGTCTTTCGATCTGTTGTATAAATGGGAAAGATTCTTTAGTTATTCTTGTAATAATTTTGCGCGCAAACTTTTTAATTATGATCTATATAATTTCCATAGCAATTCATACCATTGTATCCATGACACTTCTAAAATAAGATGCAAATTTTCAGACAAATAAAAAATATTTTTCTATTGATTAATTTAAATCGCATGTATCTCGCTGTTCTCTATTACAAACACATCAGTTGTGAGAAAAGCAAGTCATTTCAGTAGCATTGTCAAGTGGATAAAATAACTTTTCCTTAAATTATTGCTAAAAGTCCCTATTTCTGATATATCTTGTTATGAAATATATTCGAAATCCGTACTTCGCTTTCGGAAAAGAGCGGAGGTAAGTAGCTTCCAGATAAAACAGTACAGTATAGCACCAAAGCTGAGTAGCATAAGGGGAAGGGAAACTCGACGTTTTCAGCGTATACAGCGCCTCCAAGTGGTTGTCAACGGCTGAAGCAGACGACAATATTTGATCGTTAGCTCAGCCTTCTCGTGACGTTTACAGCGTATACAGCGCCTCCAAGTGGTTGCCAACGGCTGAAGCAGACGACAATATTTGATCGTTAGCTCAGCCTACTCGTTTTTAGGGTAGAAATGAACAATACACTGTATTCATTAAATTTTTGAGACAATATAGCCCTAGTAGTGTAGTTAATACAAATATCCTTATAAACATTTACTAAGATTTTTTACTATAAATAAATCGACTGCAGTTAAGTACGATATTGAATTTTTGTCAACCGAGTGTATTGAATGTACTGTAATTAATTTTTTGGAATTTCTACAACTTTTCTTAAAATTTTTTATTGTTATATTAAATTATATGTCAGTGAACTCAAAACATAAAGAACAAAATTAACAACTGCTATTTATAATTTATTATTCTCAGCACAAGAATATGAACAAATTAAAATTTTGACTTCTAAATAATCTAGAGCAAAGAACAGAGAAATGATTTCTTTTAAAATTGTTCAGATGGCAGATTATTTTATTTCCTAAGTAAACAAAAAAATAAAAAATTGGTAGACTGAACACTGGTACACTGAAATAATGCTCTTTTTGTGTGAAATCAATTCATTAATCACAAATTATATTTTCAACCGGAATTTGCAAATTCTAATATTTTAATATTAAAGAATTTTAATACTTAAATCAGGAATATGCAAACTTTATTTTCAATATGGAAATGTTTACACACTATTTACAAACAAAGAAAAATTGCAAATAATCATCAAAGATTTATAAAAGCAATAATATCTGTATTTGTAATAATATATCTTACGCTTTACAATTAAGTATTACAGTGCTGGATTTTTTTTCTTAGAATTTGTGCGGTTTATGACTGAACACCAAGTTCCATAAACTCTTCGAAAGATTTGGAACATTATTTTATTACGGTTTATAATTTCATTAACAATCCAAAGAAAAAAAAAGTAAATCAACACGTACAGTCCAAATGGTGAACGACTAAATAATCATTGGCAGCCACTTGAGGGCGCTGCTCTTGGCGGGGTTACGCGTTTCTCTTTGATCTTTCGGCGAGTTTCCCTTCCTCTTATTCTAGGTTTCCTTGGTATAGCACAGATAAAACTACGATTCACCGTATCATGAAAATGACAATATTGCGCGCGCAACTGTAACATGATGTCGTGATTAGTAAACCGCCAAATACTGTCAATGCGAGTTGTCTTTGATTACTTATTTTCTATTGTATTGTTTATATATCATTAAAAAAGGTCAAAAAAAAAAAGTCTGACTGTGAGTTTTTCCTCACTTCTCTTCAACTCCACCATATCATGTGTTCCAAAATCCAAAATATTTTCGGTCCCAAGAATTTTGGATTAAGGATACTCAACCTGTACAAATGTGTCATCTATTTAAAAATTTTAACTGAATATACAATAATAAATTACACACATCGAAAAGTAACTGAAAAATATGCTAAAATGATTAAAAAAGAATTTACCGTGTCCAAATGCTGTGCGAATAAGCAACACTGTAATTAGAATGCTTGGTAATTACCAAAATTATACTGTTTCTTAAATTAGCGGTATTTAATTTTTTTTTTAATTGTGTATCTCTTTATTAGTAAAGAAAAAAAAACACTCCTTTATCAGTAAAGAAAAACAGCACGCACCGTATACAAAGACATGTATTATAATCAGGGCCGCTGGAGGTTTTGCGGGGCTTCGGGAAAAAATTATTACTGGGGCCTAATATATTTGTAAAGGCGGCCGGATGGGCGAGTGGTAACGTTGTCGGCATGCCACACAGGAGGACCCGGGTTCGCGTCCTGGGTCTGGTCCCCGATTTTTTCGGGGTACCGGACTGGTGATCCCCTCCTTCACCATCCAGCCCCCTCCACAGGTGTGGATGCAGCCCGTGGTTGGAACTGGGTCCGCCTCCTTAATAATCTCCCTGATTGGAAAGGGGGCGTAAAATATGCAAAATATATATATATATTTGCAAAAAAGACTTTTTTTTATCGAAAAATCATTCGGATAATCAACGCTTTACTGTATAAACAATTATAATTTTGGGAAACTCGACGGATCTTTTAATGCAATGGAAACGCTGCTTTAGTAGAATAACTATCATCCATGATCAGATATATCTTGTCCATCATAATACAGCGGCTCATAGCAAAAATATCGACGCAGGTTTACTATAAGCGTACGAAACGGCTTCTCTCAAATTCGCTTAATTGCTCATACTGCTGACGAATAGGTTGTAGATACATCTTCATAGATTACGTAAAGTAACGAAACAGTAAAATTAGTCAGATATATCTGTATTTACGAACAAAACTCCTTATATTCCTAGATTCGTCCTTTCCATGAGCTCTCGAAACATCGTGTGCATTCATTAGCAGATGAAATTTTAATTACTATATTTTAATTTTCTAATTGAAAGGCATTTGTATACTGAATATTATTTATTAGAGCTATATGTTTTTTCTTTTTTGAAACAGAGTATATAGTGGCGGAATTTCGCATTGGCGGAGGAGGCGGCCGCCTCGGGCCCTGAAATACCGGGGGCCCCTTATTTTATGATAGTAATACATATTTAATTTTTTAATACGGAATTTTACCAACAGAGTATACAGTGGCGGAATTTCGCATTGGCGGAGGAGGCGGCCGCCTCGGGCCCTGCAATCCCGGGGGCCCCTTATTTTATGATAGTAATACATATTTAATTTTTTAATACGGAATTTTAATAAGATTTAAGCACTACAACAATGTTTCTGAATCCAAGAATGCCTGTACAATTAACCCGATAAAGAAAGTTTTGAATTTGACTATGAAACGGCCCTTAGTCTTTATTTACTTTTTCCAAGCTTCTAGTAAATCAAATACCAATATTTTTGGAATTTTAATATTTTAATTTTCAGTCATGAAGCGAACATACATGCCTGGAGATGACAAACGAAAAAGACGAAAAGAAATGAAACAATTAACGCTGAGCCAAAAAATTTTTTAAAAGCATTTTTGAAAACCCCTGACGATAAAATGAAAGACATTAACAAAATTTATATGCAACTTTGATATGGACGCGGAAGCGGACGAAAACGAGGAATCAAATGAACAGAACAGAAGAAGACAGAGCCAAAAAAATTTTTAAAAGCATTTTTGAAAACCCATGATGATAAAATGAAAGATATTAACAAAATTTATAGGCAGCTTTGATATGGACGCGGAAGCGGACGAAAACGAGGAATCAAATGAACAGAACAGAAGAAGAAAAGATAAGAAAAAAGAGCGATCAGAAAAACCCGAAAAAGGAGAAAATGTCGACAATCAACAAGAACAATCGGACATTGAAGAAAATAATTCTAGACAGCAAGCTGTTTTTCCAAAAGATGTCGCCTTATGGCCACTAAATATATTGAACAAAAGAGCAAATTATTTCTTAATTAATAAACTGTGTAATATCGAAGATATATCTTTGAAAGTTGAATACAGGGACAGAGGAAAAACCTACTATAGAAATATTTCAAATAATCAACTTTATTGTTTAAAAGCTAACAGCACAAAGAATATCGTGAATGGCTAATATTTTCTGAAACAAGTAATGCAACATTTTATGCATTTTCTACAAAATTCATAACAGCTTATAACGACTGCAAAAAATTTAAATCGGACTTTAAAAGATTGCATTACTTAACATTTTATGCATTATCTACAAAATTCATAACAGCTTATAACGACTGCAAAAAATTTAAATCGGACTTTAAAAGAACATTTTCCTCCAAAAGAAATTATCAATAACTGGGTGCGTTGATTTTCAATTAGCTAAACAAATACACACTGAGCGAAAATATTTGCGGAAAGTTTTAAAAAGAATCGTTGACACAGAAAAGTTATTAATTAATTTGGGCTTAGAGTTTCGAAGGTTAGGTTGGTTAAGCCCCATATCACAGGTTGGCCAACACCCATGATGGGGTTAACCGGATGGTTGAAGGATGAGGTTCAAGGGACCAGGCCTGGAGTTTGGGCTTAGAGTTTCGAAGGTTAGGTTGGTTAAGCCGCCATATCACAGGTTGGCTAACACCCATGATGGGGTTAACCGGATGGTTGAAGGATGAGGTTCAAGGGACCAGGCCTGGATCCTTCCTGAAAAACTGGAGGTATGGGACTTGGATCCTCCAGGGGGTAAGCCACAGCTTTATCACACGGCCATCCGACCGACCCATAGAGAAGGCGTTGACTTGAGAAAAGAGAATATTATAACTTGTATACAATATTTAGTTCAATTTAACGTCTTTTTTAAAAATCACTTATGGTTAGAGAAATATAGTAATATCGGATGTGGCAGAGTTAATTATTTATCTCATAGAACATGTGATGAATTTATTAATTAAATAGAATCTGATTAAAAAAAAAACTTAATTTTATAAGTTTGAGAAGCTTTATATTATTCCTTAATTGTTGATTCTACTCCAGACACTTAATTAAATAGAATCCGATTTAAAAAAAAAACTTAATTTTATAAGTTCGAGAAGCTTTATATTATTCCTTAATTGTTGATTCTACTCCAGACATGAACCATATTGATCAATTAATATTTATATTGTCGGCCGGATTGGCCGCCTGGAAACGCTTCGGAATTCCACTCTGGAGGACCCGGGTTCGAATCCCGGGTCCCACCCCTTGAAAATATTTATCAGGGGTCCGGGCCCGGCCCGTTATCCCCGTCCTCCACAATCCGACTGACCCCTCCGCAGGGGTGGGCAGCACCCCGTCCTCCACAATCCGGCTGACCCCTCCGCAGGGGTGGGCAGCCTGTGAAATCTAAATCCATATAAAAGTCATAGGAATAGGTCCTTGTTTCGCCTCGCCTCTTACTGAGTAGTGCTTGTTTCGCCCCGCCACTTAGTATACTCCCTGAATGGAAAGTGGCGCCCTATATAGTATTCTACCTGAATGGAGTGTGGCGACATCTATTGAAAAATAAAAAAAATATATTTATATTAAGATATGTTAATAATGAAGGAGATGTTTTAAGAACTTTTTTGGTGTTTTACAAATTGTAAATCATGAATCGAAATATTTGGAAGAATTATATTAATAGTATTCTACCTGAATGGAGTGTGGCGACATCTGTTGAAAAATAAAAAAAATATATTAAGATATGTTAATAATGAAGGAGATGTTTAAAGAACTTTTTTTTTTTGGTGTTTTACAAATTGTAAATCATGAATCGAAATATTTGGAAGAATTATATTAAAAAAAAAATTAAAAAATATGTCTTTGGATATCAAAAATTGTCGCGGTCAATCTTATGACAACCCAGCTAATAGGACTGGTACAGTAAATATAATGGTTTTCAAGCTAAAATAAAATATTTAAACGAATCTGCCATTTTTATTCCGTGTTCCAGTCATATGCTTAATTTAATTGGAAATTGTGCTTCAAAGACTTGTTCAGCAGCTGTGTATTACTTCGATTTTATTCAAAATATTTATGTATTTTTTTCTTCATCCATTTATCGATGGAACCTACTTATTGATAATTTTAATGATTCAAACTCAAACATATAAAAAGACTTAAGCCGTGGTCACACTGTGCAATTGTTCGCCGCGCATGTGACTGCAAATTGGTAAACCCTATCAAACATATAAAAAGCCGTGGTCACACTGTGCAATTGTTCGCCGCGCATGTGACTGCAAATTGGTAAACCCCCTCCAAATAGAGCGCGACTTCAACCGTGCTTGAAAACAAGAAAGTTTGTTTTCCCGGCGACGGTTGCAAGCGCCCAACCAATGAAAAGCGAGGAAATTTTTAACACGTGTCCAAGATGGCGGTTGCATGAAATTACTTTTAAAAACCTACAAATGATCATGCTAATAACATATGAACAATATGTTTTCGTAAGTGATATCGACATATAAAATCATAATCGTCTAATTCCTTGAAACAGTTTTTCTTTCGAATTATAATGCGTCTTTCACGTCGTTCAATTTCGTCTAGGAAATCCAAATGTTCTAATTCTTTCATTTCGTTCTCACTTCAGGACTCCAGCACACGGTCTCCATTTTTAATCAAATGCGCATGCGTTAACCCTGAGCTTCTGAAACAACCCAGCAACCAGCTAGCGTAGTTCCATTTGACTCGGAACGAAGTTGGTGAATACGAATTTAGCTATAACTGTTCATATAACTCTAACTCTACCAATAACTCGAGATGGTGAATAAGGCGGTATAACTTCATTGGATGATTTTATCGTGCTCTCATTGGCTGACTATCCATTGCATCGCAAGCTGCATTTCCCAGTGTGACCACTGTTTGGCGATTGCAAGTCGTTGCCATTGCTGTTGTAGCCGCGCGCACGACGAAAAATTGCAGTGTGCCACAGCTTTAGTTATATTAGATGGTCCGTCAGTGCTGGCGCAATTTCTGCGTAGCAATTTAATTATAAAATTATCAAAAATGTCCTAATTCTAATTAGTGAAAATATGAATGAAAAACCAATTACTAAAATTAGAAGACTAAAAATCATCTAATTATTTAACAGAGTATGAAATTGTTTTATTAGTTGTTCTTTGGGAAAAATTATTACAAAGAATAAGTAGTACGAGTTATTACAACAAGTTCAAACAAATTTATTGCAAGGAGTAAATCTTTTAAATTCTTTATTTCAGTTTATAATGGATGTAAGGAATGATTTTAAAAGTATAGAACAACAAGCAAATTTATTAACCGATAATATAAAATATAAAGAAAGAAGAATAAAAAACACGTAAATTACAGTTCGATGAATCTAATACAAATAATACTTTTGGAGGAACGAAAATTGTCTGTGGTAGAAACTCATAACGTAATTTGTGATAAAATAACAGCAGAAATTTCTAAAAGAACAACTATTTACATTAATGTATTAAATATTAAATAATTTTCAGTTATTTTTTGAACTTGACATGTGTAATGACGAAGTAAATAAATGTATTTTAAATTTATCAAATCAATATAAAAATGATATTGATGCACATTATTTTAATGACGAAGTCCATCATTTTTTAAAATATATTAAAGAAGAAAATAACAAATTTCCCTTTAAAATGTATAAAATAATAATTGATGGTTTACCATCGACTTCTCCCAATGCTGAATCGATTTAAATTTTTTTTTTAACTTTACCAAATTGAAAGGCATTTGTATACTGAATATTACTTATTAGAGTAATATTTTTTCTTTTTTGCAACAGAGTATACAGTAAGTTGTTACATGCAACAGAGTATGTAACGCGAGTGGAGAAAAGTCATTCTCTGCACTTAAACAAATAAACAATTATTTAAGAAATAGTCTTGGGCAAAATCATTTACAACAGTTATCAATAATGTTTATAGTAAATGACGTGACATAAAACCTGAAATTTGAAAACATTATTGATAAATATGCTGCATCTAAAAGTAAAGATGTAGTCATAAATAATAAAAACCTTTTGTATAAATTATTATTATATGTAGTTTGTAGTGCTATCGTGATTAAAGCTTTTATTGAACAATATTAAATTTTTATAAAAAAATTATTATTTGCTCGATTTTCTTACATACTTGTATGCATTTTTCTAAAAATAAAAGAATTGATTAAAAAAAAAAAAGATTTCTTGTAATAGGGCTTCAAAAATCTCTCACGCTTCGGGCCCTCTTAAGGCAAAGTCCGCCACTGAGAGTGTATATAAATCACATAGAAATCTGTGATATAAGTCGACGGAATGGCCCGCATGGTAAAGTCTGGAAGATCCGAGTTCAGTTTTTTTTTGCCAATGGATGGCGCCACTTCTCAACTCATTGAATTACTAATGGCAGGGCGAATTCAGGATGCTAGAGTCTGAATTCGAATTTCTAGAGATAGGTGTGGGCAGCCTTATCTCAATTCATTGAATTACTAATGGCAGGGGGCGAATTCAGGATGCTAGAGTCTGAATTCGAATTTCTAGAGATAGGTGTGGGCAGCCTTCTTCGATTTTATATTTTCGCTAAATTTGTTTTGTTTATAACAGTCGAATTTTACTTTTATAATTATTCTGTTGGAAATTTTATTATTTCTTACCAGTTACTTTTTGTAACGGAATTTATAATTTAAATAATTTGTAACGGTCCAATATTAGTAACGTAATTATCAACTATAAATTAAATTTATTATTAATAGATTGTACGCGGAGTTTTTTATTCATTAGTCATTAAATGACATCTCATCATATTTTTTTTTATATTGACCCTATGGCTGACTGTTAATTATTTATTAAACTAAAAAAATGATATTAAATTTTAAAAAAATATAATTTGTAATAGGCTTAAATTCTAAATTAATATTTAAAATTCGTGTTGAATATACCAAAATAACATGAAATTTATAGGGATAAATCTGAAAAAATGAATTCGCTATCTGCAACGCAGAATACTCTAATGCTGGCTTCTTATCTTTACTTCTTATAACTTGCATAACTGCCAATACAGTGGATTCCGCTTAACTGGGCCACCGGTTAATAGGGGCAGCCGCGTAATTGGGCAAAATCTCACAGAACAGAAACCAAACTAATAAACTAATACATAATTTAAACGCTTAATTCGGAAACCAAACTAATAAACTAATACATAATTTAAACGCTTAATTGGGAGAAACCAAATTAATAAACTAATACATAATTTAAATGCTTAATTGGGACCAGTAGCAGAAAAGGAATTTTTAATTTTTGATATATTTTAGGGATTTTTCGAAAGTATGGCAATACTATGTACACTAATCACTGCATCACTAATACTTGTTGTGTGCTTTCTTAAAAAATTCCTTATATAAAAATTATAACAACATTTTATTGTACCGGTAATTTTTCAGGTTAAATCTTTCTATAAGATAATACAGACTACGTTATTTTATATTGTAGCGGTAATTTTTCAGGTTAAACCTTTCTACAAGACAATACAGACTAACACGTAATTTTTCAGGTTAAACTTTTCTACAAGACAATACAGACTAACACAATGGACGGGTCGTTTCTTATCGTCTTATTACATACACATCGTCGACACACTGTCACGCACTTATATAAACATCCATTCTACAGTAAAATTATAAGTAAATATCATCGTAGACAAATAATACATAACAATGCTGTATTCGGCAACACTAGCGTGAGGAGAATCAGTTATCTAACGTCGTGAGTCTGGCAAGCCGCACTTATATAAACATCCATTCTATAGTAAAATTATAAGTAAATATCATCGTTGACAAATAATACATAACAATACTGTATTCGGCAACACTAGCGTGAGGAGAATCAGTTATCTAACGTCGTGAGTCTGGCAAGATGAAAACGTCCAATATTAGTAACGTAATTATCAACTATAAATTAAATTTATTATTAATAGATTGTACGCGGAGTTTTTTATTCATTAGTCATTAAATGACATCTCATCATATTTTTTTTTATATTGACCCTATGGCTGACTGTTAATTATTTATTAAACTAAAAAAATGATATTAAATTTTAAAAAAATATAATTTGTAATAGGCTTAAATTCTAAATTAATATTTAAAATTCGTGTTGAATATACCAAAATAACATGAAATTTATAGGGATAAATCTGAAAAAATGAATTCGCTATCTGCAACGCAGAATACTCTAATGCTGGCTTCTTATCTTTACTTCTTATAACTTGCATAACTGCCAATACAGTGGATTCCGCTTAACTGGGCCACCGGTTAATAGGGGCAGCCGCGTAATTGGGCAAAATCTCACAGAACAGAAACCAAACTAATAAACTAATACATAATTTAAACGCTTAATTGGGACAGTAGCAGAAAAAGAATTTTTAATTTTTGATATATTTTAGGGATTTTTCGAAAGTATGGCAATACTATGTACACTAATACTTGTTGTGTGCTTTCTTAAAAAAATCCTTATATAAAAATTATAACAACATTTTATTGTACCGGTAATTTTTCAGGTTAAACCTTTCTACAAGACAATACAGACTAACATAATGGAGCGGGTCGTTTCTTTGCGTCCTATTACATACACATCGTCGACACACTGTCGCCGTACTAATATAAACATCCATTCTTTAGTAAAATTATAAGTAAATATCATCGTTGATAAATAATACATAACAATACTGTATTCGGCAACACTAGCGTGATGAGAATCAGTTATCTATCGTCGTGAGTCTGGCAAGTGTGCGTCTACTTAAGAGTCTACCGTTACTGTACCTAGCGATATTCATTTACAGTGTCGATTTTATTTAAAATTTTTAAATCTTTGCCAAGATGCCAAGAAAGGATTTTACACTTTCAAGTAAAATTGCTTGGCTGGATAAAATTAAAAGCCAGCCATTTAATACAAGCCATGGTAGACTCGCTGAAATAAACCAAAATCTACCATAGCGCGTCTCCTACAACAAGAAAATCAACTGCGTGAGGAATGGGCATGACAGAAAGAAATTCCGGGAACATCCAAAAGAAAGCGTGATGGAAAGGATCCAGAAGTCGAAGAAGCATTAGATCAATGGATTTCTATAGTTAGCGGGCGCAGCGGCCCAGTGTTGTAGAGGAGATCGGTAAAAAGCTAATAATTAGGTACCTATTTTAATAAAGCATTAAAATAGTACCCAATTATTATTTTTTAACTATTATTTATTTACCTACGAATTACGTATTTTATTTTAGAATTTATTATTACTTTGTTTAATTGGGGCAGCCGCTTAGCTTGAAACAAAATGGCTTGGCCCGATGTGTCCCAATTAAGCGGAATCCACTGTATCAAAATAGCTTAGTCCCAACATGTCCCAATTAAGCAGAATCCACTGTATATAATTCAAAATGGATTAGTCCCAACGTATCCCAATTAAGCGGAATCCACTGTATATGTTTTATCATTTATATCAGATTGAAAAAATATTAAAATATATGGAATAAAAAAATGAGCAGAGAATTTTAAGTCTATTACATTTAAAACATATTTGAATTGGATATAGCATTTACTTGTTAGTATAAAGAAACCTTAATCACATAATAATGAAGCATGATATATTAAATATAGACAAAATGAGAGATATAAGCAAAACTGATATTCTTCAAATTTTTCGATATTGAATTAAAGGTGAGTTCAATATATGCTCCGAGAAGTTTCTGCTGGAAAAGCTAAAGAATGACGTCATAACATATGGAGATCGCGAGACAACGTGATTTGTTGAATCGCTGGAGGTCCAGACGTTCAACAAATCACGTTGTCTCGCGATGTGAAGTCACTCTTCAGCTTCCATAGCTTGTTCTTCTCGGAGCATTTTCTGAACTCACTTTAAGACTGTAGTCTCATTCTGTATCTTACTAACCAGTAAGCATCATTTTCAGATAACAATATATACCAAAAGTAAAAATTAATATTTTAAATTTAATTTAGAAGTATAGGGTTAGCAACAAAACTCGCCTTATCCATTTCCATCAATCATATATCGTGTTCCAAGTGCAATGTGAGAAATTTAAGTTTTGGCGCCATATTAATTTTATTTTGTTGAATAATAAGATTTAGACCTATATTTTTGCATAATTTTCAATTATGCACAAATTAATTGCAATAACATTATGGTGAAGAGTGGAGAAAGATTCCATATTTACATTTCTACGAAGATATTATTAGTTTAATGCAGGCAGCAATGAAAAAACAACGAACAAAATGAAAATCTTTTTTGTAGCCTCAGGAAGAAGCACCAATTCTTTATATTTTACTGAATAAATATTTTTTCAAAGACTCAAGTTTGAATTCTAATTTTGAAATTTTACAAGCATTTAAAAATAATCAAATCTTTAAATGCTTGTATATATATATAAAATTCAAAAGTTTGGTTTGACTAAGTTAACATTATCCACATCTATTTGATGCAAAATTCACATTATCCAGAAGTTTGGAGCAAAAAGTCACATTTTCCAAATTTTTAACTATAATTTGGCGATTTCTCTCAAATTTTTCACAAGAAACAAGTTAATCAATAATTTATTATAATATAAAATAAATAAATAAATAAAATATTTATGAAATTGGCTCAAATCTGCACATGTGAGAAGTTTTTTCAACTTTATCAAAAATCTTCAAAAGTGAAGAACGTGTGTTCTGCTTCTAACCCTTCAAATCACAAAGTAAATACTGATATTGTGGAACAAAACCTACAGTATGAATCATCCAACTTCGCTATCATCGTCTAGTGATTCAGACATCAGACATTAATGCATTATACAAAAGCATTAAAATAACAATCTCAGAAGTTCATCCAGGGGAACTAGAGAACTTATATAGCCTCTATAAACATTAAAAAAATATTTTATATTTCTTTTTTAATCTACAATATAGAAGGACGGAATTGTTAAATTGATCTAATAATTAATATATAAATATAAAATATGTTTTAATAATTTATTAATTTTAGCTTGCAAATTTTTCTGAATCAACGTTGAACGTAGATTTATGATTTTTAACTTACAGAAAAATTATAATAATTTACATTACAATAAATATAATACAGAATTACATATATAATGTGGAGTCCAGCGAACTGTAATAAAATAATTTAATATATACTTTAATTGATAAAATTTCATAATTATTAAAATTAATTTTTGGATATGTCTGTGGAATTAATATTAAAATTAAATATTGGATATGTCTGGGGAAGCAGAAGGATTGATTTCATCAAACAATGATGAAACGAGATCGCCTTCTGCTAAACAATAAGAGAATATGATACACTTATCGAATAAACAAAAGTTCGTCTTTCAAGAAGAAAGGACAGAAGAGAGGCGATCAAAACAGAGAAAAGAACACTTTCCGAAAAGAAGGTGCGGAAAATGTAGAGCAGAAAAGGTGATTCCATGTCCCGTCCCGTCGGTGGTCATCCGACAAGGATTAGGGAAAGAACACATAAAAGAATAATGGAGGAATGACATAATTTCTTTTTACCTCTCTCTCCCAAGTATGATCTCCGGATCAGGTAGCTCTCTCTAGGGAAGTATGTTAATAGTATGTTTTATTTCCCTTTTTTGAATAAATATATGTTATTTGTTTTGAATCAGTATTCGAATCAATTTTTTTATGCTGGATTCCTGTGTCACTTACTCGCAACCCTATTCGAAAATATACTAAAATTTATCGATACACGCATTTTTTACTCGAACATCTGCCGCGGGATTCTTAAACTAATATCAGAAATGAGATTGTTGAATGATAAGGCCCAAGACACTAGTCTCTCTACAGTATGTTGCGGGACCCTCACAATAATTACAAAAATAAATTATAAAATAATTATGATTTATGTTTTATTCTTTTGCATTCATCTGTTTTAGTAAGGATATGGGATTTCCCCATTTAAAAAATAGAAATAAATAAATTATAATGTTAAAAAGTAAAGAATATTAATAAAACTGACCATTGAATTTCTACGGAATAGTAATTAAATATGTAAAATCTATATAATTTAAGTTTTAAGTAGTGTGTAAAATGCTACATTAAAAGTAGAAGTAGCTTGTGCATATGGTTTATAATATGTGCAATTAAATTATATAAATTATAGTATACATCATATTTACTAATGATTCTTATAAAAAATCATACGGTAATCACATCCATTTTTAAGCGCATTTGCAAAGATATATCTACCAAATATAATTACTGTATATAGTTTGCTTGTAAATAAAAAGCTTTTTACTTCTTATATTATCAATATAATGAAATTTTATAGATAGAATACGAATAGCAATCTATAAAACGACTTCAAGACTCTTCAATCAATAAATTGTACAGACAATTCATATAATAAGATTTTCTGTTACGGTATTTTATTCTACTTTCTTCAGCTTAATACTTACCACAAACAAGATTATTTTTAGATTGTGATTAAAATAGGCAGAGTTTTTACTCTAAAAGCGACTAATATTATAAAAATATAGTAGAGTAATAATTTCAAGCAACTGCGAATGTATTTTTATTATTTTTGTAATAATGAACATGGATGTATATAATACGTACATCCATGTTCATTATTACATATTACATATCGGATGTATAATATTAAAACAATATAATAATTTAAATATTAATGTTATAATAATATTTAAGTAATAATTTTAAATAAAATATAGTTATAATAATATTTAAATAATAATAATAAAGATTGGACTCATCAGATTTTTTTTCTAAAATATTAATTTAAGAGGATATTTTTCATTTTAATTTAAATTTTTAAAATAAAAAAATCTTCATAAAATTTAATTTTTTTACAGATCCTTAAAATTATTATCAATGTGTTGATTCTTGATAATTGTAAACTTGAGATGCGATATTTGCCTCTCACTTATCAGTGGTATAACTGCGTGAGATAGAGGAGGTTGACTGAGGGCTTATCAAATTTTATGTGTCCGATTTTATTTATTGTTATATTTTTCATGAATGAATAGCATTATAATAGTGTATATTGTTATTGTGTATTCATTTTGCAATTATTATGATAAAAATTACATTTATCTATAGGAAAGTAAGAATCTGAATTCCTGATAGAATTTAAGAGCAGTGCCTTTTCCTAAACCACTTGAAAATGATTTAGTAAGTCCTGATGATTTTTCTTTTAGTAAGTAGATTTGGTGTCTATCGCTCACATTCTTTTAATCGTTCAACAGGTCAAAATAACAGATGTGTATGAGACTTACTCGAAAATATACGTAAATTTAAGAAAGAAATGTAAAGAAAATACCTACAACCATTTACTACACAATTAAGTTTTGTGAGATAGAGATTTTTGTAAGAAATCATATAAATGTTGGCGGAAAGCCCAAGTTTTCATAACTGTCTGTTTTGTCGATAAACTCAGCAAAGAGAAAAACGCTATACACAGTAAGGAAGAAAGAGTATACTCCTATTAGCAAGGAACTCTCTCTATTTATTTATTTATATTTAATTCGCGCGCTTTTCACTTGTTCATATATTACAACATTTACAAATGCAGAAGAATCTCGTCCAAAGACCACCAAAATTAGCACATTTTTTTTTTATCGCTGCCACATTGTCTCCTAGGTCAGTAGTCTCAAACTCTAATTGCTTTGCGGGCCGAAAGCGCAATTCGAAATGAAATGAAGGACCAAATATTTTTAAACAAAATTACAATGAAAGGAAAATATATATCTGTAATTACTTTTACTTTTTCTTACAAAGATGTCAAAATAACGTTATATAATTATGAGATTATTGTAATAATTTTCGAACTCAACATATATTTAAATAAATAGCTAAAACATCTTTGCGTGCCGTAGAAAATTGTTTTGCGGGCCGAATGCTGCGCGTGGGCCACCAGTTTGAGACCACTGCTCTAGGTGGAGATGTTGCCTATGTTTGTTTGAATAGAAAATTTGAAGTCATGCTATGTATATTTGCATACAATAAAATTTAAAATTCATTCCTGAAAAATATTAGAAAAAACAGAACATATATATTTGGTTGTTTTCATAATAAAAATTCATGCTAATTTATAGATGTCTGAAATCGCTTTTAAATTTTTTGTTTTTTTAAATTCTTAAAGAAAAGTTAATTTATCATGTAAACTAATATTTTTGTGAAAATGAATTTTTTTTTTTTTTCCACAAAAATTTTAGATTATTTTAAATCTGTTTATTATTAATTAAACCAAATATCAAATAGCTAAAATTAAAATACAGAATTAATTGCTTTTCTTTCTATTATACCAAGTACTGTATACTATGCGATCAAGTACTGAATTAATCTTAAAGACTCGTAAATTGAAATAATATTACAGAGCATAACTTATGTTTACAGCTAAAATTGTTTATCATATTTCTAACAAATTTTAATATAATGATTTTTATAGTTATTTAAACAACATAAAATATATGAAATATTAAATTTATACAACAGATGGCGCCAATAAAAATTTAAGGCCAACAGTATTTTAGTTAAATGTCCAATTTGTCACAAGTTACTACATTTCATAAAATCCTTACGTCACACGTTTATTCGATGTTTTTTTAAAATAATTTTATCAGTCATTTTGTCATGTTGATTGTCTTTAATAGGACACAAAGAAAGCCAAGAAGTTTATGTACAGTAGATCGAATTTCTATTTCTCATATTGAAAATTTAATATGCATCGGGTGAAGGTCAGATCTATAAATGTTTTTCAAGCCGAATTAAGATTATCGACAGAAATTACTACTACTATCCAGCTTTAATACAATTATAAAATCTAATTGTTATCAACTTCAGGCAAAGTTTTGAATGAACACGTATGATGACTCACGAAGATAACTCCGTTCAGCTGATTACCATAATAGACAGGTAGCACCTCTTGCAACTTACGCTCAAATATAATCTACAGTCATGCCACAGCGCCACCAAACAAGAAGAAACTCGATAGAAGAAAACAGTATGGCGCCGTCCAGACCGGTCAGAATTTTTGTTTGACTGCCTCTCATACATGTGTTTCACAAATAGAAGAATTACTCAGAGGATTTACATCATCTCTTAACCCATCGCGCTTTGGTAAACATTCATGAAAAAGTTTCTGGTCGAATTCGAAGAATGGTAAGTGATGTCATTTTTCTCGAAATTTTCTGTTATCTTTCAAGGTTAAAATCTATACAGCAGACTCATTTTTGAGGTAAAAGTTCAAATCACAGTCGAAATTTCGCTAGAAAAGAAAAGCACATCGGGGGCAGCGACCTGAACGAAGTGGTGTGGCTTGTCTGGTTTTTGAGTATAGGCGCGGTTTATCTAATGTGAATGCGATTTTTTCGAACTTTTAAGTTGCCGGGTTTTGGTAGTAAAAGAGAAATGGGTGAGTCTGAGGCACTCTATTGACGATAGTTTGTTAGAGAACAAGAGGATCATTGTTGCACTTGGCTTCCTGGGAAGTTTTAATTTATGATGTCGGCTCCGTTCTGTGACACCCCGTTGCTTTGGATAACCTTAAATAAATAAGTAAAGAAGCTTTCAGGACTTTTCTATAGTATCTATATTATTTATATTCAATCTCTTTTATCATAATAAAACTTGCGAAAAAATTTGGTGCTTAAAATAAAGCCATAAGCAAAGTGTGTATAACACTTTGCTTACATACAAAGTAAAATAGGCTCCCTATACACTTTGATTACAGTCCTTCATTATTTATGACATATCAGATACCCTCAGAAGGCAATTAAAGCATAAGAGAACTACCTAATATAATGTAAAAAATATATTTACATTCTTTATGCAAATTTAATGTTTGAAGTTTTAATGTTTTTTGAAGTTCAAGGATGAAAATTCCTTATATGAATTTACGAGAGGATGAGGTTTGCCCGAGGTAATGTGTTGAATATATACAGAATATAAATTAATCTAAATCAATTCACTAATCTATAAATTATAACTTTAAATTTCAATGGGGGGAAAATTGGATTAAATGTCTATCCATTTTGAAAAAATAATGAGATAGAAACCGAAAAGAATTTGTTATTTAATTTATGACTAATAAAGTAAAATACTTAATTAAAATTTTATATTAAACATGTCTATCCATTTTGAAAAAATAATGAGATAGAAACAGAAAAGAATTTGTTATTTAATTTATGACTAATAAAGTAAAATACTTAATTAAAATTTTATTAATATAATTAATTTTTCATTTTTATTGAGCAGGATAATCACGTGACATTACCCATATCCGTCATTGAAGGTGAGTAACCTTTTATTTTCGTTGGTCGAATTTTTGTAATATAAATTTAATTTTAAATTTTAAATCGTAGACTTATTTTCAAATTTTGCAAATAAAACAATCTTGATAATTATATAAATTTATATAAACACAATCTACATTGACCTCTCCGCTAGGTTAAACACATCGGTGACGTACTCGCAGCTGCTACTGTCAGTTATCCAATCATACTATACGTTACAAACTAACAACAACTAATTTAAAAATTTTATTTTAATTATAAATAATGCTTGTTTAATTGACTTAATTACTAATAACGCTTTTAAAAAATTAATTAAAAATTAAATACGATTGTGAAATATTTAGTTTTAAATACGAAAATAAAGATTGCAGTACATTACAATATTTAGAAAATTATCGGATTTCAAAGAACATTTTAATACAAAATTTGTATATTTTCACTTAATTATTTTGTAGAAATTTCCAGGTTTTCGTAGACATAAAACACATGGCTCTCTATCAACGGAACAATAATTAATTTTGAATAAATAAACGCGACGTGTCGTCTAATTTAGTTCATCGACCTTTCAACTAAAGATTTGTAGATAGAATCCCACATTTCAAAATTCCCATACATTTTTATTTGATTTCTAACTTATATATTTGTTTAAACATTTAAATCAATACAAGTCCATTTATTTAATATCTGATTTTGAACAACTCTCTTCTACTTAACTTGTTCTAATGAATGATTAAATTAATTCGATTATGTTGATTAGATAAACATATACCCGTCTTTTATTTCCCTGTGAATAACTTATCTCATCAATATTTATAAATGAGGATATATGATATATGAAACAGAATTTTGTTTATACTGTAAACAATGTAAAGTTTATAGAAATTTGATAAATTCAGTTGGTTACTATAAGTTATATTCTATAGGCTTACAAGAAAAAAAAAACTGAAGTTTTATGTTACATTTTTAAATTTATATTTATTACTTGAACCCTGATTTCGGCCTTTCTGCACATCATTTTGTGAGATTGAAAGATTAATTACTAAAAAATCTCTGCAGCAAACATCAAACTTGTTTCTATCGTTTGAAAAGAGCAAAAAAATAATTGACTGCGTGGGATGACTGGATGGATATCTATTTTCTCAAGGTTGTCTGAGGTTGTTTTAAAATACACACATATCTATATGTGTAGTAATATATGTTTATCTATATTTTAATAAATTATCATTCCCGTGAAGTTTAATGCTCACTTCGCTTTTAAATGAAAACTTCGCAGAATCTCATTTTCGTCGACTTGCAAGAAATGCTTTCAGACAAGAAATTTAATCACTAAATCCAAATTGAAAAACAAATCCTGACAACAAACATAGAAATGACTGGAAGAATATTTAATCAATCAAACCGTGTTCGAATTCTCAGAATTCCTGAATTATTTATGTAGAGGAAACCATTATTCATCTATATTAACAACGTTTCCTAGGAATAAATGATATTTATGTTTTTATTTTAATTTTTTAATGTTCAAAATTATCTTTATGAGTATTATATATATATATAGGAATTTAATGTTTCGTATCAAAAAATTACGTAACGTTATTAGGAATTTTTTTTTATATATTTAAATTAGTCTGCAAGAATTTATTGTTTCAAAATGATAGCTTTTTGTAAAAAAAACTTTCTACTTAATCTAATTTACTGTAAAAAATATATTACAAAATGTTAGTAAACATTTAAAATAAATTTTTTTTTGTTGCGGAATTGATCTATCGCTTATGAATCGAAAAAATAAATGTCACTGGGTAGACTAATATTTATCGTTTAAATATGTTTCTCACACTCAAAATCTGATTATTTTCATTTAAAAAATAAAAAAAAACCTTTGCAATTGAGATTATTCACGCCACATTTAAAGGCTGTTAAGCGCTAATTCCGAGAATTGATTCCTGCTTCAAACATTTGTAACCCAGAAAAATATCTCCCTCTTCCCCGGGAAGACGGTATGCTTGCAATAATATCAATTGGAAGTTCACAAATTGCGAAACTGCGCTTCTCGACTTACATCTGCTAGATTTGAGAGTTAAGTCTATAAAAACCGAAACCCGCTTCCGGCCTCAACATCGCTCTTCTCATACGCGGCTCACCCAGTACATTCTTTCGTTCCTGGCCTCTACGTTCTCAGCTATGACACGCCCTAAAGAAAGTAAAAACTCTAGCTATTCTCCCTTTCCTCATCCCTGAGAAGAAAAAAAAAAAAAAAAATAAAATTGTAACTACAATTATATTGTGTGTCAAATCAAAAAAAAAAAAAAAAAAATGAATATCTGAACTATGAGGTGTGGCTGTTTTAATATTACATCCCAGACACGTAATAAAATATGTGTGACGTAATTATTATTTAAAATCTATAAAACGTCTTCAAATTTATATTTAAATGTTTTATTTGCCAGTATCGTATATTTATGCTAATTTTATTTATTTATTTTTGTTATTATAGGAAGAAGTCTATTAGCATAAGATACAAATTGCAAAATATAAAAATTTATAAATATATTTAAAGGTCACTTCAATTACAGTAATTACAGTAATTGATAAATAATAAAAATATTATTTGGAGAAAAATATAATCCACGAGATGTTTAAATTTATAAACAATATTTGATACTGTAATAACAGCCAAAAAAAGTATCAAAAATATGATTAGTTTAGTTTAATCGATCGATGTACTGTATTAGATTTATTGTCAAGATAATTTAATTAAAAATATAATGTTTGAGGATTAACAACATGAAATAAACTTCTAAATGAAATATCCAGCAAGCAAATTGTTCTAACTTATTGATCCAAAGTCCTACTAAAATATTATTTCTGCATTACTATATTGTGTTTTAGTATTATAAACAGAAAATGGATAAGCAATCGTAAACAAAATACTAATTTCAGGGCCATGAATATCATTGGGATGATAGCAATGTTCTGATAATAGAAATACATAATATTAGATAACCTATCGATAAATAGTTTTTGTAGAATTTTTTTTATTTGTAAACAAAATACTAATTTCAGGGCCATGATAGGGCCATATGATTTGGGATGATAGCAATGTTCTGATAGTAGAAATACATAATATTAGATAACCTATCGATAAATAGTTTTTGTAGAATTTTTTTTATAGTGCATTATTATTCATTAGTTTATTATAATAAAGTATAAGTAAAAATTTACTCTTTAATCACATTTTTAGTTATCATAACTTTTTTAATTTTATAAATAATATTTCTAACTCCATCTGCTGTATTGATTTCCTCCAATATCACGTGGATAAATTCTGAAGTTTTCTTCGATTTTTGTTACAACTTTCCTCAAGGCTATTCTTATCCAATGTAGGTGCTAATGTT
Source organism: Olivierus martensii (assembly GCA_000484575.1). Classification (NCBI taxonomy): domain Eukaryota; kingdom Metazoa; phylum Arthropoda; class Arachnida; order Scorpiones; family Buthidae; genus Olivierus; species Olivierus martensii. The sequence continues at coordinate 165,283 of AYEL01084409.1, forward strand.
TCTAGTTTTATCCGCGAAAATAGTGCAATATGAAAAAAAAACGACAATTTCTGTTTTTTACGACTCATTTGAGAATAACCAGTTTAGCTGGCGTGTCCTGTTTATTATCAATATATTTTTCCTCGAGAACAAAGAAAGTCAAACATATCAATCCATCATTTTCAAAAATAAAAAATAACTAAATCAAAACCATAGCTATATAAAGAAAATAATACTTTCCTTAATGAACTCTTAATAAACTGAAGATTTACGAGGATGGACGCGGAAGTTTGTCCATGTGTGTGTTTTTCTGATAAACAATTCACTTCCTGGTTAAAATAGTTTATATCTAGAGTTCACTTCTTATCTATTATAGTACTGCACTTATAACACTTTTCTAATCAGATGCGAAATTGTCTAACCTACTGTTGAGACTACGTATCTGATATTGACCTAAACTCTAAGTGTTCTAACGTTAAGATAAAGTGAATTTAAAATATTCATACTGGAATTCCTAATATAATGGATATATTAGATTCTACATAAAAATACTATTAAAATAGTAGTAACAGAAAGTGAATAATACAATTTATGAATAACTTAATTTTGTTTAAATTAAGTACAGTAATTATGTGATAAAACTTAATTTAAGAACATTAAATTGCGGGAAGTTTTACGTGAAATATTAGATTGTCAAGGTTATCTGTCAGAACAGGCATAATCAGTCAAGGTTACTTGTGAGGCATAATCATTCCTAAATAAGCATGACGTTAATCGGCAATATTAAAACAAAAGGTATGAATATAATAGTAAAGTGAGACGTAGTCGATATGAAGATTAACGTTCGATATTTGAATAAAATATTATCTTTCAATAGATAAAAAATTAAATAATATGCACCATCATAATTTATCCAACTTGAAACCTCCACATAAACTAGATAACGAACATAATAAGAATTTGCGGAAAAAGTAATAACGACAATGACGAATGTCCGCCAAATTTGTAAAATATTGCTGGCACAGTGCAAATAACATCTATTTAAATAAAGTAACAAGTTAAAACATTTATTATAATTCGCGATAAAAGCAATATGATACAATATTTTAATATACGGAAATTTACTACATTTAAAATAAACTTTTAAGTAAACAAAATACGGATATCCTGGTGTGAACATAATAATAATAATAATACAGTAATAATGCGTCTGCAGCAGAATTACACAATCGTATCATGGAAGACCAAACAGTAATAGGAGATTTTATAGAAATATTTCATTTATATTCATTTCAAATTTTTTCACATTCATTGTTAGACATAATTGGACGATTAATGATTATGAATAAAATGTTGAAATGTTATTCAAAAAGAAATTAACAACGAAAATTATTTCATAAATTGATCTATGAAAATAAATTAACTAAATAGATTGACTAAATAAATTTTATATTAATTTCAATAATTTATGTAATAATACAAACAATAATAATAATAATAATAATTTTAAACCTGATTCCGTATAAAAAGCTTTTATTTTTAAATACATTGTAATATAATGCATAAATAGTAGATTAATTAAAGATCATAGGAAAATAATATTACGAGTTCTATTTTCAAGTTTGGGATCCATGGGACAATTTTCAACTCTTAATCGCTTTTCATAATAATAATAATAGATTTTTCTACCATTATAATAAATAAATCGATTTCTGGAACTCTCAAATACTAATAAATGAAAAAAGAGAATCTATTGTCATGAATTTCGAATTTCTAAGAAAGATTATGGGTTTTATTTTTTTATATATGAAATTAATATTCCACTGAAATCCACTTATCTGATACTTCCAAAGAATGGAAACAGATTATTTTTAGCAATAAAAGATAACTGAAAGCTGACTACTGTACAGACTGAGAAAATTTTATGGATGAAACAAAATTCATAGCTCACGAATGAGACAAGCAATGTCAATTATTATCTTCTAGAGAAACATTGATTAAAAATGGAATATTTTCGTGATTCCTACAGTAAGGCGATTCTAGAATTGCATATTCTAGCATAGGAATGCTAATGTTCAAATACTGTCTGATATTTTCGAACCAAATCTGCTTACTGAATACTATAGATCAGGGGCTCCCAAAGTTTTCCTTGTGGGCCAAATTGTAAATTCCAAAATATTTGGCGGGCCAAAAAAAGTGTTTATTGAAAAATATGTTCAAATCGATAAAAAGTTAGACACAAGGGAAATATTTTAAAAATACGTTCAAATCGATAACAAATTAGACACAAGGGAAAGATTTAACTAATTTTATAGCATAATCGTTCTTTATTTAGTAGCAATAATAAACACTTTTCATTACAAACTGTTTAAAATAACACATTGACAATAATTACTTATTAACCGTTTAAAATAATACATTTCAAAAATAATTAAAAAGAAAATAATAATAAATGTTTAATTCTGTTCTTTATTTATGACAATAATTACTTTTTATTACAAAGTGTTTAAAATAACACATTTCAAAAATAATTCAACAAAAATAAGTAAATAATTCCAAATAAAAAAGAAAATAATAATAAATTTATCAGTCTAAAATATATGACTTGTGCAATTGTTTTTTTTTTTAGCATCATTGAACCTTGGTTCTAAATCGGTTGAATATATTCTTAACACCGCTTGTAAAAGTTTATCAGTTAATTTGGACTTATTAATACTCATGATTGAGAAAGTTTTTTCGCATATTAAATGCTTCCAAATAATGAAAACATATTTGGAAGCACTTATACATGTAATTTTTAACTGAACAGATCGGAAGAGCGGTTCAGCAGGAATGCCGAGACCAACCGAACAATTTTTAATTATAAGATGGTAAAATTTATTAGTTTACATTTTTTAATTATAATATGATAAAATTTATTTATCTTTTGTAAAAATGTAAATTATCTCTATGAATTCAAGATCGCGGATGATTTCGCACCCGCATTTCTTGGGTTTGCGGACCGCATTTGGCCCGCGGGCCGCATTTTGGGAACCACTGCTATAGATTGTAAGTACCGACTACTGATTCACTATAATTTACAAAAAATTTCTGTGGAAAAGAAGTTTCCATAAATTTAAAATAAAAAATTCTGTCAAATTTCACATATTTTAATTAATTAGAAGAAATTAAAAACATCACAATTTATTGCAATAATATAAGTTTAATTCTTTTTCAAAAAGTTTTATGATTTTATTGATTACATTTAGGTTGATTTATTTATAGTAATTGCAGAAATACAGGAAAAAAAAAAAACAAAAAAACAAATTATTATGCTTTGATTTTTATAACATGTTTATAAATCTTATACAAGTATTATATTTCTATTTTGCCTTTTAATTTGATTATTTAGATTATGTAATCTATCATTATGAACAAGAAAAACTTCTATAATTTACATTATAATATTTAAAAGAGAATGAAGCAGTAACAAACTATAACAAAAATTTGGTATGATTTTAAAAATGTTCAGCAATCATTAACCTTAGTTTGATTTCTCTTAATTTAATTTTATTCTTCATCTGTGAGCCACAAAGTTAACCTTGATTTAAAAATGTTCAGCAATCGTTAATTTTAGTTTGATTTCTCTTAATTTAATTTTATTCTTCATCTGTGAGCCACAAAGTTAACCTTGGAATTCTGCTACTTATGCTCAATATTTGAAATGGCTATAATTTATAAATAAACCTAATAAAAAATTAATAATCAATAAAGTAATTTAATATCAGAAGAAAACGTCAAACAGAAAATCAGCATTTCGGCAGGAAATTTTTTATACAGAAATTTTAAATTAGTAAATAAATTTTCTTGCTAAAGTCTGATTTTGTATTTTCCTTTTTAAAGAAAGGATATGAACGGATAGCTTTATTAATATTTTTTTTATTTAATGATATATAAAGTGATTTATTATTAGTCAATTTTAACAGTAATTTTGGTAAAAAGTTCAAAAATATGAAATCCGCAGAGAAAAATAATTATTAAAATGATATTTGGCATTGAAAAAATTTGGATCTATTAATCCAGTTTAGCAAGAAGTTTTTGATTTCTAACCTGTACTTACTGTATATAGTATATTATATTATATCATTTTATTGTCTATTGACATTATCATATAGTTTATTTAAAGTATCAAATACAATACAGTACTTACAGAATAAGTTTACAATCTATATCAATAAATTTGTTTTGTATTTTCCAAATTTAGAATAAATAAATATACAGTAATTCATATTTTTAACATTATATCGTAAAATATACAATTCATATATATTTAAACATATTTTAAATAGGATATGCTTCTTTTAAATATATAATTTTCCATTTTATAGCTTTGAGAGAGACTTTTGTAGCAGCAGATACTGATGGAAGAGGATTCATCGACTGTAAAAGCGTCGTTAATCTGATTCGCAGGGTTCTGGGTTCGGCCATAGCTAACTCTGACAGGGAAAGGCTTCTGGGAAAAGCTGAATTACTTGCGAAAAGAGGTGGGTGATTCATTCTCCTAAAATACTATTTTGTCTTGTTTCATCTTGATCTGCTGTTTAGGCTATTGAGATGCTTATCTTTTAAGCCGCTTCTTATATTATCTAAGAGGGGTCATCTGTTGTAAAGGTTGGGGTGCAGGAAAGGTTCCGATGCTGTAACATTGAGTATAATGAATTGGCTTCCATGGATGACAAGTTTATGAAGCAAAACAAAATTTTTTTAACTATATTTATTAAAAAAATCCATGTTTATTTCAAATACGATACTGCAAGAAAGATTGATTTACATGAATGTTTTTAACTGTTAGAAACATATTTCAAGAATAATAAATACAGTACAAAACAAATCGCTTTTCATTAGAAAAATAAGGATAAATTAGAGAAATTATTTTATCTTTTCATTAGAAAAGATAAAATATTTTTTCATTAAGAATATAAAACATTTCTTTAGAAAAATAAATTCAGAAAGATTCACTTTGTAGTAAAGGGAATTAATTTCAAAAGAATATACAGCTACAATACCATATTGAATTATAATGAAATTCAAAATGATGATCATTCTATACATATATGAATTTCACATATGCAATAACAAAAAAAAAAAAAACAAATTATTTTAAAGAAATCTGATAAACTATTAAATAAAATAGATTAATTAATGTAAAACATATATTTTTTAAACTTTCAAATAAAAATGTAAGTTTTATTTGAAAGTGCACAGTGACAGTCATCTATGTTTGAAAGGAAAACCCATGGCTCACTAGTATGCAGCACTGTTATTATTGCCAACTGATTATAAACCTATTAGAATTCGAAATAGTGAAGAGAAACTATTGTTATTAGTGCTTCTAAATAGCAGGAGAAAAAATTACTATAATTTCTTTCCAAGCATTAGTTTCACCATTTTGTTGCTATATTCATCGTTTTTGGTATCCCAAATAACAGGACAACTTTCTACTTCACTTATAAAATCTTCGGTGTTAATCAAATCTAAATTCATGGCAAGAATCAAAAGAAAAATAACACAATGCTTCACTTTTTATATGTCGAATCAGCAACTGACTGCGCTCTGCTAATTAGCAAAATTGCAACGTAGCATTCGACAACGGTGTCGTAATGTGAATGCTCTCAAAGTTGCATTACCCATTATTGGTTATGAGTCAAGTTTTAGAGATGGCGTTAGATTCACATTCTTGTTTATAATACAATACATATAACACATACAGTATGTTGAAATATAAAAAAGTCAATGATACAATAAAAAAGAAACAATATAAATATCTATTTCGCAATGCACTTACTGTATTTATAAATAATATATTGATACTTGAACCTTTACATTGTCTGGAAAAAATATTACAATTATAATATCATTGAATAACTGTACAGTATTATTAGATTAAAGTAGGCGTAGAATTACATCATACAAATTTCTTGAATTATTATTATTATTTTAATAATTAGAAATTGAATGTGATATTTTTTAATTTAAACTTTTAAAATTATTAATATCTTATAAAATTGAAAAAAAAAATTAATATCAAAATGGAGTGAATTTATTGTTTAATAATTTTAAAAAAACAATGAAAGTTCTCAATTGAGAATTTTAATTCACATCACGCATCCAGAAATAAAACACAACAAAATGAAAATCTAACCTACATCAAAAACATTTAGTACGGTCGTAAAAACTGGAATAATTACTAAAGACTCATACTTTCGTCTATAGCCATTGATTAATCGTGTTATTTAACGAAAAGAAATAAAAATTTGTGTCAAAAGAATAAATAAAATTTAATAATGAAAATTTGTCAGAAAATAAATTTGTTTTGCAATTTTAGCTTAGCAATTGAAGTTGTAAAGCACAAAATGAATCGAATTATTTTTATTGGCCTAATTTTTCAAATAAATATTAAGACAATAGAAATAGATCGTATAATAATTCTTTCATTTTTTCTTAGCAGTTATGAAAAACTGTGCCGAACTGTATTGTATTATGCGTTTATAACTGCAGAATAACGGTAATTTAATTAATTTTTAAAAATTTACTTTCGTTTTAAATTAAACTATCTTTTTATTCGATTTTAACAAATGAATCATTACTTCATTTTAACAACTGAACAACATTAGTAACAGGGAAAAAATAGAAATTAAATATTTATTGTGCTAAATATATATTTCATGTTTACTAATAAAAGTGGAATCTATAATAAAACAGTCACATATTCGATTTATTTACAATAGTGAAAATATTATTCAGGGTTTATTATTATTTGATCTTGAAATATGCCTTAGTGAATACGATTACGACTATAAGTAATGTAGAGTAAGGTATTTACCATATATTGTTAATTTATTAATGATTCTACTTTCAAATAAATATGAAAAGTTGCATTTTATTCAAGTTAATCTTGATATGTGATAAAATACTGTACAAATTGTGTGTATATATACCTTTTTTATATTTAAAAATGATAAAAGGTATTTAAATTTTTGCATCAACAAGAATATACTCTGATATGTGTGATAAAATACTGTGCAAATTGTGTGTATATATATATCTTTTTTATATTTAAAAATGATAAAAGGTATTTAAATTTTTGCATCAACAAGAATATACTTTATTTTTACGACCATAGGCGCCAACTCTACGTAGGCAACGGGGAAGTTGCCCCCATGGAAATTTGAAAGTACAGTAATTTTTCGCCAAGCGTTATTTTATATTTAACAATGCAAAAGTTATCATAAAGCGCAAATAATCATTAGTATAAAATGATCATTCATTTTTATGTGGTTTTTCGTGAAAATCCATATAAATATTTATACAGTATATTGATAATTCTTTCCCCTGCGGCAAAAATTCAAAGTCGGTGCCGCTGCGTACATATTTTATTTTCATCTGGCTCATCTATGCAGTATTTAAGACTCAATTATTTTAGCTTGTCCCATCAAATTCATTTAAAAAACTTTTCAGGTTGATTTAAAAATATATAAATCATGCACATACGTTTCGTACATAATTTACATTTTTAAATGCCATAAATAAAAAACTATATATTCTGCCTTTACCAATCAATCATTTGCAAATACTATATTATAATATGGTTTGTAAAAATACTGTTGTTCTTAGGATTTGTATATTATGATAATTCAGGAATCATGAATATCAAAAATATGCACTAAATCAAACATTCTCTAAGAAATTTTCCAGCATGGGAATTTATAAATTGAATTATCAGAAATGTCCGATCACGTCAAGGCCTTTTCTATAGATTTAGTCTAATCTTTATTTATAAATTAGCCAATATATCCGGCATTGCCCGGGAATTTCTGGCACAACATTTAAAGAATATAGTAGTTTCTGGTTCACGAGGCTTTTTGATAGCTGCAAATAGTATTTTACCTACAAGAAAAGCTAGAAAAATTGAAACTTTTTGGGCACGACGATATTATATGTCGGAACTGTTGTGATGTCATATACTGGTGACATTTTGGGATAGCATGCATTATTTTATATTCGGACCTGTTGTGACATCACACATTTATATGTCATAATTACATCATGCAGTGAGGTTTGATGGCGTCATATGTATCGATGTCACACGTTTGAAATTTTATGACCTAATTCATTTCTGTCATAACGACGTCATATACTGGTGACATTTTGAAACGTCATCCATTGGACGTCGCATGTTGGAAATTGAGACATCACGCATCACTATTCGTAATGATACCACACTGTGACGTTTTGTAACGTTATCTATTGCTGTTTTGTACGTTGGAACTTTTGTGACGTCATTCATTGCTACGTCACATTGACATCACATGCTATTGACATTTATTTTGTGCCGTCACCCATTGTACGTGACGTTTGTGAGACACGACCAGTGGTGCCAAGTGAAATCCCGGGCCCCAGTACGAACCAGATTTCGGACCCATATATATAATAAATTCTTATTGTTAGGAAGTGGCCCGGGCCCTTCAATCTTCTACGGGCCCGGGAAATTTGTCCCTTCTTCCCCGGCCTCTCGGCGCCCCTGGACACGACATCATCCACCGTCACTCATTGCAAATTCAACAACAGCCATAACAACAGTTTGGAGAATTTAAATACATATTTTAAATTACAAATCCAAAATGTCCCACTCCTTGGGAATGATTTTAACTTCGGGTACCCTACATCAGTGGTCTCAAACTCAAATTGTTTTGCGGGTGGAATATTTTTAAACAAAATTACAATGAAAGGAAAATACTGTATTTATAATTTACTTTCATTTTTTCTTACAAAGATATCGAAATAACATTGTATAAATTATGAGATTATAAAACAGTTTTATTAACGTTAAATTATAACAATTTTCCGACTGTAATATGTATTTATAGCTAAAACATCTTTGAGGGCTGTACAAAAATTATTTTGCGGGCCGGATGCAGCCCGTGGCCGCCAGTTTGAGACCATTGCCTTACATTACTCACGGAGTCATGGAAAGTTGCCATGCAAAGTTTGATCCCGCTAGATCAAACAATGTGGGAGCTTATGCGGAATAGATAAACAGTGCACAGCATAAATTTCATTATACAGGGTGAGCCAAGATAAACCGAACCCAACCAAGTAATGAACATATGAACTGCAAGGCTATTTTATTTTATATTTTTATACAAGTAGATGAGCAGTCCTTTACGATGAATGTCCTGGCCTCCTTCATGCGTCGTTCACAGCTTCCTACGAAATATTATTATTATTGTGTGTTGCTACATCGCATATCTTCTCCCATGTCGGGTTCAGTTTATCTTGGTCCATCCTGTATAAGTTATATATATATTAAATTGATCTGACATATCATTATTGTATTTGAATTTTTACTGAAAAATTCTAATAATGATATATACTACATAACTTATACTAATAATAACCTCCGGTAATGTTTTCGGCCTTCTATAGCCCTCCTCAGCTGGTTCTCATAATATATTTTTCCTGCTTAAAGTTCTTGTGATTCCTTGTATTCCTAGAAGAAGCAGAACTTATTAGTTTATGATTATTCAAATAATGATTATGCCAGATCGATTTTTCAAAAATAAATTGGACTACTGTACAATATATCTAATAAACCTTCTGTAACCTATTTTATTTCGAAATACAATAACAAATATAGCATAACAAACAAATTAACGATAAAATAAGCACAATGCTGTACATTACTGTTTTTTCATTTTATTGATGAAAACAAATTGCTAGGTAAAATACAAATTCCGATTTATACTTGTTATTTAATTTATAAAATTAAATTTAATAAAATTTTTTAGATACATAATATCTAACTCAGTAAATTTTTTCATACATCTAAATAATGAATGCGAAAATTAATAATTATATTTAGGAAGAGTAGGAGAAACTACAGTCCGAGAATACATTTTATTTGATTCATTTAGGTTTTTAAGAATAGTTTCTGAATTGAAATTGTAATGGTTTTTTTAGAACTTTTATAAGTTACATAGTTTTTTGCATGAAATAGTTTTTTTCTTTTCGTTTGTGATATTATGGTTTTGAATCTAAGTTTGTGTGTGATCTTTTTTAAAATGAAGTACGCAAATCAAAGCAAGCAAATGATTTAAAATCGGTTTTAAAACAGTTTATAATTAAAAAAAAATTGTAACAATTATATAAAACAGAAAGCCATATTGCATTGTAAAATTCAAACTGCTTTGAAATCAGAACTGTAATTTTTTTACATAGTAGTAAAATTCCTAAAACAGGGTTCTCCAAACTTTTCGCCGTGAGAGCCACATTGGATACTTCAGCACTGTTCAGCGGGCCGTAGCAAAAAAAAAAAAAAAAAAACTTTTGAACTAGATATATGAGTTTTATTGAAAGCAGATAAAAACTGATTACAGAGTATATGAAATTATATTATCTATCATATATTAATGACAACGAACACTATCAACAAATTCTCATATTTTCATCACAAATTATGATAAAACCATTAATGGGAATGATGTAACTGTGTTTGTGTTTTTAAAATTTTATTAAACTCAGGTTCAAATTTTGAAATGCTAATTACAAGTAGCGATTTCAAATGCTCATCAGATAAATTTGCCTTGAATTTTGACTTGATATATTTCATTCGGAAAAAAAGTTACATTTTTCATTCGGGAAAAAGTTTGTTCACAAAGATGCGTTGTTCCAAAAATACAAATAAATAGTTCAATTGGCGGGCCGAATAAAAATCATATCGCGGGCTGCATTTTGAAGACCTCTGTCCTAAAGCAATGAACTAAAACCATTATGAAACGGAAATAATACTAATATAAAACAAAAATAATATATTAAAAATAATTTATAATCATTTTTGCTCAAATCAAGTAATAAAAATATTTATCTTATTGTTTATCTTGTATGTATCTGAAAATATGAAATTACTATTATTGTACTGACTTTTAATTTATCTTCCGAAGGAAAATGAAGCTTGTAAGATCATTATACTGCAGTTTATTTGTTTTTTACACATAAATCTCCCACTAACAACTTTTGAACTAATTAGATTTCCAGGAAATTTGATATTGAATTCTGCCATTAAGGGTAACATCGATGCCATATTGTTTAAATTTTAGCTTAACCATTAAAACAACAATATATTCAAACATCTAAGATACTCCCTTAATATATCTTGGAATAAGGGATTTTTATAATATTTAATATCAATATTAAACCTTCTTGAAACTTTTCCTATGGTACTGTAATTACCTCTTTATCTTCAACCATTCAAGAAATAGCGTATATTAAAAATTGAAAGTTTCTCCCTATCTTTTGAAGAATTTGATTGTTTTTGTGAAATTGAGAAATATAACAAGTACAAGATGATACAATTTGAAATATGATGAATTAATCCTGCAGATTCTACTTCTAAGGTTTTCCTGTAATAATTACGGAATTAATTGATAGATTTTTTTAATACTCATTCAACATAAGTAATTTGCTATTAAAGATGATTTTGATGATATATATTTTAACTATTGCAAAATAGTGGACATATTTTGAAAATAAGAATTCTTATCAGAATTGCTTATTTAATGAATATTAATCCGAAAGCAAATCTTTGTAATAAAAATTAAAACTCCTGTTTTTAAACTATTATAACATTGAATCAGAAATTATAATTATGATATAAAAGATCATAATTATTCATTTTTAGCTCATTTTCGGAAACATAATTAAGCTAAAAAATTCGAGAAACATATTACCAAACTTTCTGTTTTTTATCTGTTTGAGTATCTTACACTAAAACTAATTAATAAATTTTTATAATATTCTGGAAGGATGTTCTACAAGAATTTTGATTTCTACTATTAAAGTTGACTTCCGAGTTTTAACATCTTAGTTTCAACCATTTAAAAATGGCGGTCATTCAAACTTCTGAGATTCTTTTCTAGATATCGTTCGAACTAATTAAAACTGAATTAATAGATTTTTATGAAATTTAACAGGAAGGTAACTTTGATGATACGCAATTATATTGTTTTTGGAAGGCCAGGATAATGAGGTAGAACCAAAACTGAATGTTCCGAATCGGCTATTTTAAATATTAAAAAAATAAAATAAAATAAAGGATTTCTCTGATTATTTTTATTGATGATAAAATTACAAATTATGAATAGTTATTAATTTATTTATTAATCAGTTAGACAAATCAATGTTATAGAAACTGTTAAAAATGGTAACTGAAAATAATAAAATTATACTTGTATACCGTAAAATAATATTTTAAATCACAGTATAAACTGTTTTATCGCCAATATATTATCTTTCAGATTTGTCAACGACATTAACTTCTAGTTCAATTAAAGGAAGTTGGATAAATAATATTTTAATTCTATTTTTAATTTATCAATTGAATAAGAATGGCATACATTAATAAAGAAAGAATAAATAGAAAAGTTTGGATTTACTCTTCCGAGATTTTACTGGTTCTCCAAAAATAATGGCCAAATATATAAAAATACGTTTTCTAAGTCTAAATAAATGATAGTCTACTACTCGTGTCTCATTATTGTTTCCAGATTTAGAAATAGGTCTCTTGAAATTTATCATTCCGATAAGTTTATCTAGACCATTTATAACTAGTGATGACAACTATACTAAGTAAAGAATTGAATAATAGTAACTATAAATCGTTCTACCAGCAAAACATCCAAATAAATCTGTTTTATTTAAGCATTTATTGGCTAATACTATAATAAAACGGATGTTTAATGTTTTCCACTTCGACCACTGATAAGGCTAAATTCTGTTTTGCACACTTTCCTTGTTTTAGATAAAGATTGATTTCCTTTCTATTCGCTGTGAATAATAGCTCAAAAGTACTCCATTACTTTGAAGTGGAACTGATTGAACTTACTTGACAATGATGTTTCATTTGTCCACTCAATTAATTTAAATTTCATTTTTATCTTGTATGTCTACTATCAAACAATGAAGCATTTACAATTTTATTAATCATTTTTAAAATACTGTATTCTACTTTATTTTCCCAGAACCTGAATTTCAGAAATTAGGGAAGCTTAAGAAATTTTGATGACTCCATTCAAATTTACTGCTGAAATTATTCTCCACTGGGTCGAGTCGTAAAAATACCGTATAACATTCAAACCGGCTAACTGGGGAAGAAGGTGCTCAAGGTCAACAATTGTTGTGGTTCTTCCCCCTAGGGTTTATAGAAAAGACCAAAACAGCTTTTTGTCCTCTGTCTTACCCGAAGCTTTATCTTGGTATCTTGACCCGTGTTAAAGTGAATACAGTATTATATATGCGGCAGAATGAGGGTACGTATCATCTTAAAACCAAGCAATATAAAAATTCATAAAATGTCAAATATTGTAAACTGAATTTTTTTTTTATGAATTTGAAAATTTTAATAGGACGCAATACTTTAATGTTTTATAGTTATTGAAATATTGATATTATAATTAATACGAAATAGATAATTTTGTAAGACGGAAATAGCATTATTATGACCAATTAAATTGTTCTTTTTTTCGTTTCAATCTATTTCCTCCCCATAGAAAAATTTATTTTTGTATGTTTTCCAGCAATTATTTTAGTTTCGAATCGACATCTTATTTATAGATAATTTCATATTTATGATTTACATTTAGGTAGAGTCAAAGTAAATAGGCCTATAGAACAACGTGGTCTTTTGAACTCTCGTGACCCCCTACCAAGGAATATTTTTGGAATCCCATTTCAAGTTTAAAAGAATTTCTTTGTAATGTAATTTCCTAGTAAAATTAGAAGTAATATAATTCATTTTTATAATAAATGATACAATACTAAAAAATTAATTATACAAATATAATTCAGACTTTGGATTCTGTCTTCGAACTATGCCTTTCTCTTGCTGTTGAGTATCAAAACTTTTTTTTTTTTAATTTTTAACTTGAAGCAGATGTGAGCTCTATATATGCCCCTAAGATGTTTATCAATTCCTTATTTCTAATTTTCATTTCTGATTTTTATATTAATATTTACACAAATTTTTATCATTATATAATTCCGTTATTTTATCAGACATGAATGATAAATATATTGCATTTGGAGAAATTATTTAGATTAATCTATATTGAATTAATTATGATTTATAACTTTAATTTTTATATAATTTAATATTAAATAAACAAATTACGGAAAATAAAAAAAAAAAAAGAAAATATGCCCGTTTCCCGACTTCCTTCCTTCCCTTCATTTTCCGATTTTGGAATGACTGCTTCGTCTGTATGACATCATTGAGTGAGAGAGTGTTGCAGCGACTGTCACAGAAGCAAGTAACAAAGCAAATTCCTTTTTAGAATAGTTAGTATAAAGATAATATTGTTTTAATAATTTTTCTTTACATTTGCTTCTATATTAATAAGAACCAATTAATTTCTTTATTAGAGGAAACAATTTTCTTTTCGTTAAATATTGACTTCTATGTAATAATATGCTATCATAGAATTAACTTTAAAAAAATCATGGCAGTTTATAAGATAGGAAAGGACATTATTTATATTAGAAATATAATTATTTGACACCATACTGCATTACACATTGTGGGAGGAAAGCTAGCACATGCTACCCTGCAGTTTTGTATAAACCTTCCAACTTTACAAAGCTTATTGCATATCAACTAATTTTAGTTTTCTACACTAACAGATTTAAAGATATCTATAGTTTCAGAGATATAATTTGGTTTGTAGAAAATGAAATTATTTCTGATTTTTAAATAATAAACAGTAATGTAAATATTACTAATTTTTGTTGTTATTCTTTGCATTATAATTTTTTGAAATCTGGAATCATAATTGAATGTTTTAAAGGTAAGTGTTTAATTCCCTATTACGTGACAAATGCATATTGTAATTTTGATTTTCTAAGGGAAATAATAATAAATAATCCATAGTTAATGAAATTGATTTTAAATGTTTATAATGTAAGTAAATATCATGATTTTGAGTGTTTTTTAATTTATTGCTAAGTAAACGTATGTTGCTTAAATTGCATTTAAATAAAATAGATCAATGAAATTTTGGTTTATTTATTTCATATCATTAATGTTTCTATTTATATAATCAAAATTTATTAAGACATTTAATATGTTAATAATAAAATAATAATAATAAACACATTTAATAATAAAATTGTAATGATTTTCATTCATCTTTTTTAGGAGTATTAAATGTGAATGATTATATTGAAATAATGTCTGACACACTAACGGAAACAACTCAATGGGGATATTTGAAAACAGATATTTGGGGATATGTTGGTATTGATACATTACAAGAACAGATACGTAAGAAGGCTCTGAAACAAGGATTTGAATTCAATCTTTTAGTTGTTGGTTAGTTCAAATAAAACTATTGAATTTCCAAAATAATATAATTTCTTTAATCGGAGAACTTTGCAGGACGAAGTGGTTTAGGAAAGTCAACATTATTAAATACTCTCTTCAAATCGTATGTCAGTCGCAAAAGTTGTACAAAGGATGAGAAAAATCAAGAAAGCAAAATACAGCAGACGACAGAAATTAAATCAATTACCCATTGTAAGTTTATTTTCGTATCCATGTTTTAATTATTTGTGATGTTTCAATTTGAAAAAAAAAAACTGTTCTGTACAGTATGCAATATAGTAGACTACCTTTTATCTGGCCCCTATAGGACTGAATCTTAGGCTGGATAATCCAAAAATATATGAAAAATATTATTAATAAGCTGTAAATTAAATAATTAATATATATAGCCTTGTATATAAAGGTTCATTAAATCAATTCAGTACACTTCATTTATGTTTTTAATTTAAATTTATTTTTTTAAGCAAAATCATGCCATTATTCATAAGAATTATATCAATTAGAAATGAATTATCTTTCTATTCAATATATCTTATTGCAGTTTAAAATGCTTTTTCCCTTCTGAATGAATTATTCTCTTTTTATTTGTTTCTCTTTTCACTCATAGCTGGATGAAAATGTGGCCAGTTAAAGCGAGACCAGGTAAGAGGCAGTCTACCATATATAAATATAGAACAGTTGGTATAGAAAACTTAAAGCAATACATTATTTTATTTTTCACCATTATTTCTTCCAAAGAAAATGAATTTTTCTTAGTCAAATAAATTCCTTAATAATATGCCTGAGTAGGTATTTTTTTATATGAATTATTTCAAAAATTTTCTTGCTCTGATATTCAGAATTTCTGAGAATATATCACATTTTCTATTTTGGTTCACCATTCAACTTGAAGATTTCTCAGTATTGAGATTGAAATTATTTGTTCTTTTGTGCAATTATTTGTAAATAATTTGCCCTATTAAAATCTAGATAATAGTTCTTATCATTTATTGTGTTCTTATTTATATTCTGTATTCTAAATAATTAACAAATAATTTTAACTGAATAGTCTAGTAAAATTATAATTAAAAAATAAAATTATTTTATAATTTTTCATTTTTTAGTATTAGAAGAAAAAGGTGTTAGATTACGTTTAACATTAACAGACACCCCAGGGTTTGGAGATCAGATTAATAATGAAAATTGGTAATCTGAAGTTTTGTGATATTTATAAATCATGATTTATTTTTTGAAATATATTTATGCCAGTTCTTTTTAGAGAAATGCAAATATGCATATTTAATTATAACATGCACAAATTTTAAATAATAAGCATAAACTATTTTAATAGTTGGCTACCAATCCAAGAATATATTAGTGAACAATATGAAAAATATTTAATTGAAGAGCAATGTATAACTCGGAAAAGAAATATAACAGATTCTAGAGTTCATTGTTGTCTTTACTTTATTCCTCCTTCAGGCCATAGGTAAGTTTTATTTTTATTTGATATTTATTTTTTATCGAAAATTTAATAATCGAGTTAGAAATCTATATTTATATATGTAACAAATTTATGATTTGATTATAAACTATGAATGTTTTAAATCTTAAGCAATTTTCTTAAAAAATTTCTTTTCTTGCCAAAAGTTTTATATATTTTTTTCATTTGTTTAATGCTGTTAAAAATACACTTGAATTTTTCAATGACAAAATGGGAATACATTAATATGTAAAAGTTTAGAGAATAATTAAGCAATAAAAGGAAATCTGATAAATTGATTAAATAGTAATTTTTAATGTGCAAGCTCATTATTTATTAGTCCTTGTAGAGTACTGACATTTTTGTTTTCTGCTTTTGTTATTAATAACTTAAATTATCAATTATAGAAATAGATATAAAATAAAAATATGTCAAGAAGTAAGTCAGTAATTCAGACAAATACAATAGTTACCGATCCTTTCTTATTACAGCTAGATATTCAACTCTTTTTAACGTTTATTCTAAATTAAATATGATTAAGCTGACATTTATAATTGAGAAAAATATTCAATAGGATACCAATTCTCAAATTTTTAGTTTCATGTTCAATTAATAAAAGAACTAGAGCAATTTGGAAATAACAAAAATTGAAAAAAGTCGTCTGTTATTCTCCTTCTCTGTAGAAATCTCAATGGGTTGCATGTAAGTATTTCTTAGATATTTGAGTTCCTTGAAATTTTCAGCATAATCTGGTCAAAATATATAGGATAAGTAGATTCCTTTTTATAAAGTTTATAAATGGCATTGTTCAAATACTTTTGACTAAATTTGGACTATGTATATATCCTAACTCATTTAAAATATAAGAATTTTGGCTAAAATGAAGTGGCAGAGAAGAGTGATTTTCTTCTATAGCCTTTAAAATCATATTGTTCAACTGATTTTGACTAGATCTGGAATGTAGATATTCTTTAAGTGATTTAAGACCCCTAATTAATATTGAATTAGATTTCAGTCCAATAGGATAAAAATGAAGAGAGTATGGAGTCTTTCATCCTAAATTTTTCTACAGATCACATCACTGAAACTAGTTTTGAACAAATTTGATATATAGATGCTTATTATATTTAATTTTCATCTAAACAAGGAATTATTACTTAGTACATAAAGAACTATAACAGGTAGGCTTCCCTAAGTGTGAATAATGGGTTCCACGAATTTCTCACACTAATCGAAGTATTAACTATATGTAAAATATGGTAATTGGTTCTTGCTTTGAGAGATTCTGGTCATTAGCCAACCTCATGATGAATAACCCACAATACTAACTGTTTAAGAAATATTTATTTTCATATTTTTTTACATTGTTCATCATTTAAATCAACCATTCTCAACCTGCGGCCCGGCAAGCTTTTACGTGTGGCCCGGAACACAGTCATGAATTTAATGAAAGCATGGAATTCTTCTTCCACAATCAAAAATAAAAATTCTGATATTAAAAAATTTTTTTAAATCTGCTGGCAAGCTTTTATGTGTGGCCCGGAACACAGTCATGAATTTAATGAAAGCACAGAATTCTTCTTCCACAATCAAAAATAAAAATTCTGATATTAAAAAATTTTTTTAAATCTGGAAAAATTAGAATTTTCCTAATTTGCTAGGTCGTTCTTGATGCACTCATAAAATTTTACAGGTCATAGGTCAGTTTCAAAAACACTGACCTATGGCATTCATGAATTGAGAAGTCGAGTTTTTTGTAGGCAATTTTTTAGAAATCAGACTCTCTTCACATAACACCAACCAGTTACCAACTGCTGATATAGCATGTTGCAGTCCGCTTAATGTAGCAAACCTCTTCACGTAACACCAACCAGTTACCAACTGCTGATATAGCATGTTGCAGTCCGCTTAATGTAGCAAACAAATGTATGCGGCCCACTTAATACAGCAAACAAATGTATGCGGCCTGGGGGAAAAAAAGGTTGAGAACCACTGATCTAAATTAATAACTTACCAGGATTGCATCTCAAACCATCATTAAACTAGCCGCCAAATCGAAACCAAAATAGCGAATCGAAAGTGGAAATTGAGCCCCACCTGGCCGCCAATTCTAGGTCAAGAATTAAGTGGATAGTCCGATTTGTGATTAAGCATTGCAGCCTTATTGAATCAGTAAATTAGTTCCAGATAGAACTAGTTAGCTAAGTTAATGAACTAATGAGAAATTTTTAATAAGTTTTCTATTTGTTTACTAGCAGAATATGATAGCAAAAGATAACAAAAACAAATTTTTTTTCACCAGTTTTATTTTAAATAAAGAAATCAGGTAATAAACAAAAGAAAATAAATAATATGGATAGCACAGCAGTAATAGACAAATAATAACTAATGGAAAATAAGCCCATCTTTCTGGTGTTTCACCCCTTCAAAGCCAAGTGATTGTTCGCCATCTTTCTGGTGTTTCACCCCTTCAAAGCCAAGTGACTGTTCTTGAATCTTTCTGGTGTTTCACTCCTTCAAAGCCAAGTGACTGTTCTTGGACTGCTCCTCGTCTTGTTTTTACAAACCAAAAATTAATATTAATTTGTTAATTGACATCATAAAAGGGAATGGACCTTTGTTAGTAGACTGATCTATGCTTACAACTTGCATTAATCAAATATTTGCTTGCACTAAGTGAAAAACAGTATCATTTTTATAAGTCGCACTAATTGAATCACATTATTCGAACTTGCACTAATTGAGGCCTACCTGTACTTAATAATTCTTTGTTTATATAATTAATGTTCTTTTATTTGTAGAATTCTAATGCTATTCTTTTTTCTTTTTACTTAAAAATAATGTAACCTTGTTATCTCGAACCTCTCTATCTCAAAATCCTTGATATATGGAAAAAATTTTTTCCATGCACTTTCGGCATTAAACCAATGTAATTTCGGAAAAAATTTTTTCCGTGCACTTTCGGCATTAAACCAATGTAATTTCAATAGCTGATATGTGGAAAAAAATTTTTTCATGCACTTTCGGCATTAAACCAATGTAATTTCAATAGTTATTGAAGTATTTTCTTCAAAACCTTTGTTATCTTGAATTAGTTTATAATATTTATGCTAGAGAAATTAAAAATACTTACGAATTTTCCCTGGCTTTAAAAGTCTAAACAAAGGATTTAAATTTAACAAAAGAATGTAAATGTGCTTCCGATAACCAGAACAGGAACTTTTTTGTTCATGCTTGGAATACTGAACATGCTGTACAGTAGTTTTGTTTTCTAAGTTTCACTTCTAATTGTTGATAGGTTTTTGTCAATATGATGGTGTTCAGTGATATTTTCAACCTTTGGTTTATAAGATGCAGGAGTATTTAGATGCTAATTTTCATGAAAAAAAGTGTCTTACACAGTATTAAAAACTATTGTGTGTATTATTGATATAAAAATCTTTATTTAAAATTGAACCTTGTTATCTCGAAAACTTATCAAATTTTTTTTTGTTCAAGTGAGATTCGAGATATCAAGGTTCTACTGTATATTATTAAATTAAAACAATTTTTTTCAAAGTTTAATAAAACATATCATTTCTCAATTATTTAAAATAATGGAGTAAAATGAACATTATTCTAGAAAGAAATAATTACTTTCTGAAACTGTACTATTTTGGAATGATACAGATACAAGGATATAGATAGTCCTTGACTTATCTGTATCCTTGACTTGAAGATTGATTAGTTTCAAACCTGCCATCATAAATCAGAATGATTGTTAGTCATAAAAAGACCAAACTTAAGGATTTTTCACTACTAATGTTTACTAGGACACTATAAATTATCTTAATAAACATAAAGAACACAAAACTGAAAGAACCAAACACAAAAAAAAGGATGTTTTCTCTATATCAGACTATTGGATCAGGATTCAAACATTAATTTTGCATTGACCAATCACAAAATTTATTGATGATATCACCATCACAAGTACAAGTGGTCATAAGTTGAGAACAATGTGTATATTATTAAAGCCAACTTCAATAGCCTGACTTCTTTATTGTAAAATTCCATCAAATATTTCAATAATTATTAGAACAATAACTTAAAGTTTTAAATGATTGGTTACACATCAGTTAATTTCAATAAATTCATCATCATCTTCAATGACTTGATCTTCTAGCTAAATTTCATAAAAATCTATTAATTTTCACAAATATTATGAGAATATGTCAGAAGTTTCAATATCCATCATTTTTGAATAGTTGAAGGTACAATGTTAAAAGATGTTCTTGAAGGTCTTTCTTTTATATGGTAAGCTTGGTGGCCAAAAATGATTGCCCCTTTCCACTCAAAATGAGTAGTACGGCTTTGGATTGGATGGTAGCACACAAGCCATTAAAGCAGTTTTGAAGGAAAGATACATTTCTTTTGTATGGTAAGCTTGATGGCCAAAAGTGATTGCCCCTTTCCACTCAAAAAGAGTACTATGGGTGTTGGTATGGGGAAAGTGAGTTACAAAATTTATAAGATGTTAAGAACCAAAGTAATGAAACCTTTGTGATGATTAAAGCAAGTATCTAATTCTATAGTGTTGTATAAGTAGGCTGTTAATAAAAGTAGGAAACCAGAACTATGTTAGTAATAAGAGTTGTTTGTATAAGAAGGAACCAATGTTAGTAGGAAACCAGAACTGTTAGTAATAGATGTTAGGACAAAACTTATGATATGTTAGTGAGAAACTTATAACTATGTTAGTAGTTTTTTTATTATTATTATTTTTTTTATTTGTTTTTTATTTTTTTTATTTATTTATTTATTTATTTTTTTATTTTTTTTTTTAAAGAAAATGTTAGTGTATTAGTAACTAATGACTAGTATTATATAAGTGAACAGCATACTACATTCACACAAAGTAAGTATTGAAAGAATAGAAGTTATTAGTAACACCAACTATAACCTAACATAAATACTTCTGATATCTCAACATCCACAAGAAAGAAAGTGCGGATGTAGACATACCACCGATATACCTCAGCCACCGGGAAAAACCAATGGATAAGCACCACTGGAAAAAACCAGCAACTGACGTGCACCGGAGGGGGCAGTATGCCCAGAAGGAAGAAATCACTCATGCAAACACTCACATAATCACATTCACTCTATGCCATTTCCACTCTAAGGTTGAAACCAGAAATTTGACACCACATAATTATGTGCTATGAATATATTAGAAACAGAGATAAAAAGTTTAAAATGCAATAATCACAAAGAAAACTTCTGAAAACTAAAAATCAGAACAAGTAGCACCTAAGAAACACTTGGAAACAGATGGAAGCACAGAGAAAATCTGATAGTATCTCAAAATCATTCAGAGAGACCAAAGAAACAATTGAATACAGTGGGAAACACTACTAAACAAAGCCAAGAACCTGACCTAAGTAAAAATAATTGAAAAGACATGCGTTAACACCCACAAACTGGATAGAAAATTGAAGGAAACACTGGGAAACATAGAGAAACAGAATTGAAAACTGACATTAACTGACACCGATTCAAAGAAACTAAAGGAGAATAGTAAGAAACAGTGGGAAACGGCAGAAAACATTGCAGAACATTCCAAAGATCCTATCAAGCAGAAGTAAGTGAAGAAACAGGTAAAAAACCCTAAACTTGATAAAAGAGTAAAAGTAAGACCTACAAATAAATAAGATCTACTCAAATCAGAACAAAATAACCTAACGCCCAAACTTTAATGGAAATCAAAAGCCCAGAAAAACTAATAACAAGTCTTGGAAATAAGAGGAAGTCACTTAATCTTGTTTGCTGAACTTAACATCACTAAAGTAAATCTCAATGATACAATGCATTTTAACTGAAGCACCAACAGAAAAGTAGATGAACCAAAAAGAAAAATAAAGTAAATATTATGGGCGATAGAGGGTCTGAGATTGGTACGACAACGAGAATGAAATGTAGAAACCTCATCCACCACTCCTCCAGTCCTGACTGCTATGGCCATAGCAGTGGAGAATGAGTGGAAAAGAACCAAATCAAGCTGTAGGTAACCCCAGTTTACCCACAGAAAGAAGAAACGAAAGCAGGAAATTAAACATATACAAACAACCAACTCTCAGACCCAAGATGTGTTCAACTGTGTATGTAAAAGAAGTGCTAAATGATACTATTCGCTGGGCCGTATTTTGTGGAAGATTCAATAAAGCAATGCTTTGTGAGATTTGTCACCAGCTGATCCTTAAAGAGCATATGTAACGGTACAGGCCAAGATATCAGTTGTTCGTGAAAATGAGTTATCAGCTTTCTCTGCCACGAATCAAAGAAGCAATAGTTGTAAACAATGTGCTCCACAGTATCGTCATCACCACAATTACAATTACATCTAGGATATGTAAGAATTTTGAATCTGTTCAAATAAAAATTTAACTTCCTATGTTGTGTTAAGAAGGCCGTTAGTCCGCAATGAAAAACCCCAAGGTTGACATTTAATCGACTGTTAAGACTTGGAAAGAATCTATGAGTAAGTTCACCCTTGTTATCAGTCTCCCATCTAATTGACCAACTGCTCTGTGATCCCCTGCGGAGAAAGCCTTTAACTTATGTAACCAGTAGTGTATTGTATAATGCAGGGGTGGACAAACTTTTGAGAGAAAGGGCCATATTGCATCAATGAAATATAGTCTAGGGTCGCACTTTCCCAGCAATCCCTATCCTTCACCATTTGACCCCCTCCACAGGTGTGGGTATAGCCGATGGTTGGAAGTGATCCCTTCTCTTTAATAATCTACCTGATAGGAAAGAAGCGTAAAACAAAATAGCAAAAAACTCCCAAAATCCCACCTTCACCTAATACTGTAACTGTCTAAGGTGATAAAATTCTCTTAGAAAATTATATAGCCAAAATAGAAAGATCTTAAGGGGTACATTTTTATTGACTAAGATATTATAAAAGGGTGACATGTTAAAATTAAGCCAATTTTCTTAGTAGATCAGCTTTCATTGGCAGTTATATGAATCATGGGTTTGAATAATGCCAGCAGTCCGAAAAAAGTGAAACACCATTTTCAGAGAAGCTCGGCAGGGTCGAAAGTCTTTTAAATTATGTATTAAAATTATAATTTAATCATTTTAAATTTCAAACAATAATTAAAAACACACCTGTTTAGGAAATTATACAAATATTAAATACAAACACCTTTAAATTACAAAAAGTATTGAGTTGAATGACTGACAAAACGATTTTATCCACCGTGAAATTACGAAAGGTATTGAGTTGACTGACTGACAAAACGATTTTATTTGATTTTGAATGTATTTTGCAACCGATTTCTTATGCAATCGGATTTCTTATGCAATGACATTTATTCTGGTTAACGGTTAATCAAATCTTTTTATGCAATGACGTTTATTCTGGTTAATGGTTAATCAAATCTATTTTTATAAGAAATATAACACTTGTAATAACATATACAGTTCACCAAATGAATTATTATTTATTGCTTTTCTAGAAATTACATGAACTACTGTATATTACTGAGATATGGAACAGATTTGATATTTTTTTGTATTGATTTTATTTATCAATAAAATTTTTGGCATTATAGCTATTAGTTGAAGGGCCGCATTAAGTAGTTCTGAGGGTCGAGGTTTGCCCGCCCCTGGTATAATGTGTCTTTGTTTAAATATGCCGCATGTGCCAATGTGTTGGCCAGCTCGTTCCCAAGACAAGCAGAGTGTCCCTTTACCCAGCAAACACGTGTCACGTTAAGGGTTACAGAATTTTGAAAACGCGTGAAAACCTCGAAAGCTAATTTCATTTTAATGTTAGGATGTCTAATGTAATCCAACACTACCATCGAATCTGTACAAATAATCACATTGTTTAAATTTTCCTCTTCTATAAATTTCAAAGCCTGCAAAACAGCAACCAACTCTGCTTGAACTATAGTACAATTGGCGTTAACACGAAAGTCAGAACATTGTAAAACCTCCCTGCCTTGGATGACACAGAAGGCTGATCCCACTCCATCATCTGACATGGAACCATCTGTACAGATATGATACTTATCAGTTTCTTTGTAAGGTATTATGTAATCGCCGTGATAATAAGATGGATGAGGAAGTGATTGGAAGTCAGCCGGAACCTCCATCATAAATCTCTTCCTGTCTATTTCTAATCTACCAGAGTCAAGTGTAAAGTACAAGTTACATTTCTCCTTTAACAGAAGATCTAGCAGAATGGCCGAGTTCCTAGATATGGTGCGATATCCTTTAATGATCTTAATACAGATGCAATGCTGAAATTTTAGAATAAGTTCCGTTATTTTAACTTTATCAAGAGAATCTCCCCAAACCGAGCACGCATAAGCCAGCTGTGGTATGATCACTCCCTCATACACAGACTCAATGATGTTCAAGTTCATACCCCAGTGCAGTTTTGCAACCATTGTTAGTTTGTTTAACAAAGCCTTTCTTTTGCCGAGAATGTGGCAAACGTGTGGTTCCCAAGTCAGATTTTTATCGATGATACAGCCTAAATTAAACTTTTTGACGTATCAGATAGTTGGATACGTAATTTTATGTTTCCACGAAATCAACATGAGATTGGTCTTCTCAGGATTAAATTTCAATTTATTCTCTTCTCCCCAATTAATGATTAACGATAGAACCAAATTACCTTTTCTTTCGATAGACCCAAAGTCATTATCTACAATGGTCACCAAACAGTCGTCAGCAAAACAGACTACATTACAGCCCTGCGGCAACCTTATAAAAAAATAGTGTTCATGAGTATGTTCCAGAAACCCGGACCGCAGGCAGATCCTGTGGACAACCCATGGAAATGTTGTGCGTTTGTGCACTGTTATTGTACAAAAGTGTAACCTGCCTGTTAGAGAAATAATCAGCAGTTAATGTATATAAATTACGTGGGCATCCATATCCTCGCAAATTGTAAAGAATTTTCGGAATCCAAGCCATGTCAAAAGCCGAACTGATATCCAGTGATATCAACAAACAATTACTCCATTTTGAAAGTGCATTCTGTGTCTGTTGTTTAACATAGAGTATAGCATCAATGCTACTACGTTGTGGAGTAAACCCGTATTGACGATCATTCAACTTACGACCTCTATGAAGGAAGTGATTAATCCTGTTAATTAAAGCCTTCTCCAATACCTTACCAAAAACCGGCAATAAGCTGATAGGCCAATAACAATTTGGTTTGTCTAAAATCTGCTTCCCAGGCTTAGGTATCAGCTTACAAATTGCCTTCTTCCAAATACTGTATCTGGAAATTTACCCTTCCACAAACACGCATTATAAATAGAAACTATGAAGTCAGGTGAATTGAGAAAATGTGTTTAGCAATTTCTGAAGTAATTGCATCGTTCCTAGGTGCCTTTTTGTTAGCCAAACCACTCACAATTCCATGTATCTCATCATGGAAAAAGTATAAATCGTCCTCAGCAACATATGGTTGCTTAACGCAGAAACAAACTAGCTGATGTGTAGTGCTATCCTTGCCGAGATCGTCCTTAGGGAAAAATAATCCATGACGATTCCAACTGCCCTGTCAGAATTAAAGCACACATTTCCATCAGCATCAGTTAATAGGGTAGGAGGCATGGACCTATTTTTAGAATTTTTAAGAAAAGTATACACTTTACCTCAAGGGTCCTGATTTCCCTCCACATCACAAAACTCCTTCCAAGATCTCAATTTACTATTTCGTAGATTTCCTTCTGATAAGCTCTTTTTGCAAAAATGTACTCCCTGTGTAAAGAATCCCTATAATTTTGATTTCGACAAGACTGGAACCTCCGCCATAAAGTATCAACAAGTCGCCTACTCGAAGTAAAGTGCCGGAGTCCACCAAAGGACAGAATGCTTTTTCTTACTGCATATAGGAATATTCCTGTAACAGCAGTGCTTTATAAGGTCAGTGAACTGACGAACTATGGAATTTATGTCATAGCCATATTGTATCTGTTCCATTAAGTCAGATATACCATCAATATAATCCTGATGGAAGGAGTCCCAGTTAGCTTTAGAGACATTATATCTGTGCGTAGAATGCCCCTCAATAAACAAAGGAGTCTGGTTGAAGTCAAAATCCAACTGATAACGAATGTAACGTTGCTGAGATAGAGAGTCATCCTGACTAAGTTCCCAGTTTTTAATATACCTAGCAGCAGATATTCTAGACACAGTTAAGTCAATAAAACTCTCATCCTGATGTCCACTAAAGGTGGGCTCCGTATTGCTGTTATGAAATACAAAACCGTGCATTGCCATAAAATCCAAAAATATCTCTCCTCTTCTATTTTGTAACCTATCCCCCAAACCGGAGATCTAGCGTTACTATCAAGACTAATGGTCATAGGTAACTTGTATTAATACCAACAATCTGCTGGAGAGAATTACATTGTGTGGTAATATCAGCAGCTGGGATGAAATAAGTAGAATTAAGAATAACCCTATGTCTACCATGCTCAATAAGAACAGAGGTGGTAAAATCACTACTCATTTCCGGTACAAGTGAAACAACAACTTTACTATTTGTAACCACGACTGCAGTCGCAATACCCACAGTAAAAATTCTGAAACGAGACGGAAACCCTAAAATAGTATGCCTTGCATGAGGCTCTTGTATAAGAATGACGTGTATATTATTGTCGTGTACATATTTAACCAAGTGGTCAGTTGTCGCAGACGATCTATCTAAATTAACGTGCAGAATATTTGTGTGTCGCATTAATACTGTGTGTGCGTGTCAGCAAACTGACATTGGTACCTGAGAAAAGGGCAATCCCGATCACGGGCTCCGTGATAAGGATCGACTCGGGACTGTTGTGTGTGACATCCTCTGTTATACTTCAGACAGTTGATACATTGGAATTCCTCTCTCCGAACTGTGCACTGGCTCGAGTCATGGCCAGTTGCTGCACAGTTAGGACAGACCACCTCAGCTTTACATTGTCTTGTCTGTAAAAATCCCGCACCTTATGTGACGACCATCCAATACTCAAAAAGTCTCCATTCTCAGCAATTGCTTTCCTTGTTCTCGGATCAACCTCAACCACCCAGGAACATAGATTGCGGTCTGCCCTCTTACCAACCTGAAATGCTGGTTTAAAATTGTTGACTGAAAACAGCTCTGCTTCCATATGGTAATTAAAAATTCTGAAGTTACTACGTAAGGCCTCAGCAGTGATATCTAGTGGAGCTCTAGTGATCATAATCCTTGGTCTCCTCTTCGTGGTTTCCTTGACTTCGTAATTCTCCTGCAACTTCTCCTTCAGCCTTGAAGCTCCACCACTGGTGCAGCACGTGATGACTACTCCGGATCGTATGGTTCTGGTATTCTTAACTCCCACCTTCAAGTCCTTGAAGTTGACCTCTTGCTTTACCTTTTCTAACAGCTTCCTTGGTTCTATTGCCTCCATGTCCTTGGAGGGGTACAGTAATACTGCTGCTTCATCACGTCTCGGGATTGGTCGTTTAATGATTTCCGAATACAGGGGTCTAGGTCTAGATGGTCATTCCTCTGTTTGCTTGTGCTCCAACTCTTGTTGCAACTCTTCCACTCTTTCGTCCGCCTTGATGAATTCGTTGAGTAGCCCTTCAAAAATGGTCGACATTGAAGCCAGACTCTTCCGAATATCGTCCCTTATCGATCCCCTTAAATTTCTGCTCTCATCTAGGGCACTAAAAACCCTACTCAACGAACGACGAAACAACTGGGCATTATCCACCCCCCTCTCAGAGTTCGCTCGATCCCTGCCGACACTGGGAGAACTCATGATATCTATTCAAGATTAAGTAAACTATGAAGTATTTGTGTATGTGTTTCCTGTAAAAAATAACAATTGAGTTAAAGTAAAATTATAGAAAAATAAAAATGAAAAGTTACCCACCTACCTATATATATTTAAAAAGAAACGTGCGGAGAGACGAACTTGAAAAAAAAATATATATATATATATAACACTAGCAATCAAAAACAAACTGGGCTGAGAACAAAAAAGTCTGTTCAAAACAATCCGCAACCCGAAAAGTTCCAGAATGTTCTATACCTAAAAAATTTTAGAATTACCCTAGTAAACTATATATTTTTAGAGACCTTACGAAATTCTAAGACCGATTATAACCAAATTAAAGCAAGATAACCTAAATTAAGAAAATTTACTTAAGAAAACGAAACGATCAGTACTATCAACTAAATGTTATTCCTATTCCTTAAATAATGAAAGAAACCAGACAAGTTATATATAAATGGAATCAGCAGAAGCTAAAGCTAAGTGAATATAATAAAATTCACACTCTACAAAAGAATTCCACGAAGGAATGAATGACGGTTGCTAGGCCTAACAAGGCTTAGTGAGCTATGCCTAACAGAAATAGAAAAATGATCCTAAATTACCAAAAAACGTCTAAAACTAGATAAATTATATATCAATAGATTCAGGAAAATGTTAACAATCAAAATATAACAAAATTAAGAATCTACACACAAGTTTCACCAAAAAACGAGTGACGGTTGCTAAGCCTAACGACGCTTAGCGTACTAAGCCTAACGGAAATCGAAAATTAGTCTTAAATTACCAAAAAATGACTAAAACTACCTAAATTATATATCTATAGAATCAGGAAAACGTTAACTATCAGAATATAACCAAATTTAGAACCTACAAAAAGGTTTCGCGAAGAAAAGAGTAACGGTTGCTAAGCCTAACGGTCGAAATATAGTCCTAAATTCCTAAAAAATAACTAAAACTAGACAAATTATATATCAATGAAATCAGAAAAACGTTATCTATCAAAATGTAACAATATTAATTACCTTTATGCAGAAAAAACTTGATTTTGAAGATAGCTTGAAGGAGCTCACACAAAGTCACCAACACCATCTGTGGCAGCCACCAAACTCCCAGGAAAGATACATTAGGAAGCTAAAATGGATATTTAAAAATCAGCTAAATCCCAGAATCAAGACAAGGTTCAAATTAAACCAGGTTTTAATGGTCTTAGGAGACCAGCAGCTGCAGGACAAGTATTTAGTAAAGGCCTGTTGTGTGCTCTTTGGAACGAGACTACATTGGTAGATGACAGCCTGATCGTGGAAGACATCTTGTACCGATTGAAGACCTAGAGAAAGAGAAAATGAAGTGGTCTTTCATAAATCAGAAGACTTGCAGAAAAAATACCCAATGTATAAAAACACAACACGACACATTCAGTGGATCTCCAAGAGACACTAAGATGGCTGAAAGCTGGTAACTATACAATAACAAGGGAGGATAAATTAAAGAAAATGGTGCTTTTGGATAGAGCAGAGTATGATTTCTTCTTGGAAGACTACATCAGCAATACGAATGCGGAACAAACACCAATGGACCCAATGCAAAAACTAACAGAAGAACTGGATAGGATCATTAATCATAAGCAGTTCCCGGCAGTCTGGAAGGAAACACACAAAACAAGATGCACCAGCATGCTCGAGATTATTCACATATATAAAAACGTACAAAAACCCAGTCAAGGCAAGACCAATAGTCGAGAAGAGAACCATGCCAACATATAACTTTGAAAAAATGTTAGCCAAATGGTGCAACAGGATCTTGGGTGAAACAGATAGATTAACATTAACAGTGAACTCTGTATTAAATAAGCTCTGAAAAATATCATTCAATGAGCAAGATATACTCATAGCTTACAACTTTGAAGCCCTCTACCCATCTCTAAAACTGGAACCAGTCTGCATAGCTTTCCATAGATTCTTGATCGAGCATATACCACAAGCACAGAGTATAGCACTACTATTAAGGGACATCACCCACCTAGTATGTCATAGTTCCTATTTTTCATTTAAGGGAATGATATATCTGCAAAGAACAGGAGTATCCATAGGGAGCCCAATGGCTGGACCTCTAGCAGAGATTTTGCTAAGAAACATAGAGGATGACAGAATCCCATCTTTCCAGTCTTTGGTAAAGTTTTACAGATGATATACTAGCAGTATGGGAAGAGGACAGAATAAATGAATTCATAAACGCCTTCATAATACAGTCACATGGGATAGCCTTAAGGAAAGAACAGCAGAGTGCATACAACATTCACTACTTGGACCTGGATATAAGCATGGACAATAGACAACTGAGGACAAAAGTGTATAGGAAGCTAACGTATGTGCCAGTACTTATCCCCAACTGGTCAAGGGACCTATCAGTTACAAAAGGGCAGTGTTTAAGGCCTTTTTTAAAAGAGCACTTTCATACTGTACAACTGAGGATGACACAAAGCTAGAACTAGACTACATAATAAAAGTGAGAAGGGAGTATGGCTACCAAAGATTCTTTTTAACACAAATAAAGAGGTTGATAGAGAGGAACTGATGCATCCTATCCCAGCAAGCAGGAAGTGCAGCAACAAGACAAGATGAATACATATCGATACCATATAATATAATATATCAATCTTAATGTTATAAAGAGGATAGCAAGAAAAAGTAAGAAGTTAGCAGTAAGAAGAGGCCCGACAATTTTTAATATATTGAGAAATGACAAAGACCCCTTCAGAGAGGAAGAGAAAAAAGGAGTATATAAAATTCCAGTTGAGGACAAACAGACAATCCGAGAAACAGCATATGTAGGGCTAACCAAAAGAACATTAGCCCAGAGAATAAAAAAGCACAAGAGGGATATAGAGAAAAAAGATTAACAACAGTCTTTGGCCACACTCAGAGGCCTACAGTAGAGATCTCAAAATCAAATGAGATGAAGCCAAGATTATAAGGAAAATTAACACACCAACACAGTCTATATTAATAGAATCAATTGAAATAATAAGAAGAAAAAACAGAGAAGACATTATAAATGAAGGACCAACATTTGAACCCCCACCCCCTTGGAAATATGCAATACAGCAGGAAAAAACTAGACCGCTATAAGCCACTAACGTTGTACCCCATTAAGACTAAATAATTAGGGTACTATTTACATGTTCATCCATTTAAGTTTATGTAATATTTTAAAATATTATATTTTATAATTTTATAACCCTAACCATTTACCCAAACATCTTATTTGTGTTTTTTCTATTATATTTAGTTTATTTTTTCCTTTCTTTGATTGTTGTTTGTAATCATAGCAATGCAGTTTGTTCTAATGTAAGAATTTTTAAAAAGCTTGTTCTACTTCTAATGTGTGTAGCCTGAAGATGGTCATTGTGCCGAAAAGGGTTTTCATGGCATTTAACCTCAATGTTTTTTTTTTTTTTTTTTTTTTTTTTTTTTTTTTTTTTTTTTTTTTTTTTTTTTTTTTTTTTTTTTTTTTTTTTTTTTTTTTTTTTTTTTTTTAAATGAAGGCATAGTGACCTAAATCCTTTTACATGAGTCGCTTTCAATGGCCCCAACCTGTATGTTAAAGCCAATCGAAATCAGTGGGACGGAGGTTGTGTCCTCCCCTTGTGAGATCTTATTTTAACTAAGTTTAACTATACAGTGGTACCTCGGATTACGAACATCTCGGTCTACGAACACCATTTGCGAACAAATTTTGCTTCGCTTTACGAACGATATATTAGTGATCAATTGCAGCAGTCACCAAATTCTTTTAACCGCACACCTTTATATCAATAAAGAAAAATAGCACAAATCGCATACAACAGAAATAAATTATGATAAACAAAACACACGCACATCTGAAAATTGAGACCACTTATCTATTAGAAACCAGTTAACCGTACTAATGTGACTTTTGTTTATTAGTTTAATGGCGTTAAGATACTTCCTGAGTTTAATATATATATCACTTAATAAACATTTTATTGATAATAATTATTTTTTTCTTAGTTTTATATATTTTTAATTAAATATCGAAATTTTGTCTATCATTCGTGAGAAAATTTCGAGCGTCAATCTCGGCGATATTGTTTTGAGCGCCAGTTTACGAATGAAGATAATTCTTTATAAATTTGTTAAAATTGGGATATTTCAATTGAATAGTTAAGGTATTTATTATGTATAAATGCATCCTAAGATATACTTTTTGCTAAATAATAATTCCAAAAAATGATTTATAAAACTGGATAATTTTTTAAAACTGAAAATACTATCTCATTCATTTAAAGTTATCCATCTTATATGTATTCATATTAATAACATAAGAATATTCATATCCAAACGATTTTTTTTTCTAGAACTTTTAATGACAGGCCTTGCGCCCACAAGCAATTATCAGTCGGTGAACTACTGTATTTAATTGCAGGAGCAAGAACAATGGCTGCTATGAGACTACATCCATTAGCAACTCTTTTGTTGGCGGACTAAACAATAGGAGTCCTTTGTTCTCACTCCTGCAATTCAATAGTTGACCGACTGTTAGTTGCATGTGGGTGCGAGACCTTATAATTTATAGGGTAAAACGGGGGAATATAACCAGTCGTGGAAAATGACCAATTATAAGTTGCGAAGCATTTTTAATATTAAAAATTAAAAAATAGGTTTTCTCGGCAGGGGTATTTAATGTGGCATACAGTCGTTGATTATTAGTGCTAGATTAGTCGTTGATTAGGCAGTGCTGGCGATAAGCTTATAACTGGCCATTTTCCCC
>AYEL01084413.1:0-24128 GCA_000484575.1 Olivierus martensii
TTGGAAATTTTTATATAAATATAAAAAACATATATAAACATTTTAACAGAGAAGATAAAATATTATTATATATTAAACATTTAAGAAGGTAGAAAACTAATCCTTTTCATATATTACTTTCATAAGTAATATATTAAATGGATGCTTAATTATTATTATTATTGTGAGGGGTTGGATGTGGTGTGTCTTTCCTCAGATCTCCAGTTTTCTTTAGTCCCAATTAAGATGAACAGAGAAATAAGAGGAGGAGAAAGGAATTTGGAAGGAAGGGGAGAGATACACCAATAAGAGAAATATGATGATATATTGTATAGCATTTCGTCCAACTCGTGGACTCTTGTCCCCTATAACAATAAATTACAGTGTGGTGTTGCATGCAGGTGTCAGACGGAGTTTAGCAAAATTGACACCTAAGACATCTAAAATACTAAGAAATAAACATCCTGTCTTTCCCCAGGAAAGGTGAAAGAAAAGGTCATGGTATATAAGAGCTAACTATGGGCTCGATCGGGGCTCTTCTCCTTGATCATTTCATTACATGTACTCGCCATCCTCAGTATCTGATCGTCCAATTGTAATACAGCGATGGTCATCAAGTCGATTCTACCTACACCGAGTGTAGCGGGGACAGATAGTTTTTATTTCTTTTCCCAAGCTGGGGCAATTGTCAAGTTCTTTTCAGTGTGTGTGTGTTTATCAATAATTGTGGACTAGAGACTGTGTATGTGTTGGATTAAAGACTATAGTACTACAGTTGTTATCCGCCACCACTAATACCAGTTCAAGGTGTGAATTAATAGATCAATACAAGTACTTCCCTCTCTTTGTATGTTGTCTAATAACATGACCACTGTATAATAGAAATATCTCGATAATTAAAGGGAAGCTGTTGGTGTGAAACCATAGTTTTCATTTGCTTGTCTCAACCTTGTTACCTGTCCTTACCTGCAGCGCACCGCTCACTGCATTAAGGCTAAATGCCTGTCATTTGTCCTTGGTTCTGTGTGAGTGCCAATTAATAAAATGAAGAGTACATAATCAGTTTCTGTCTAAATGTGAATCATCCTAAATACAGGGTAATTCAGTCAGAATATCATCATTTGGCAAGCTTATAATTGCCAAACAACAACAGATAGAATGATTCTGGTTGAAGCAACATCAGGGACTTTCAGAGAAAATATGAGGACCAGGGCAACTAATATTTTTGAGGTCCTTCAAAAAAAAAAAAAAAAAAAAAAATTGACAAATATACAGTGGTAAGTGAAAAAAAAAAAAAAAAAAAAGACAAAATTGACAAATATACAGTGGTAAGTGTATAAGAAAAATGAAAACATTGAAAGAGAACTTCAAATTTTGACAAACCCTGATGCTCGAACAGTATAAAAATATATGAATGTATTTTTTTCTAACATATTGAATTATAAATTGAGATAATGTATATATACTTAAAAATTTGTTTTCTATGCTGGTAACAATATAGTAACATCACTATTAAAAATGGTACCCCATAATGAAACAACAGAAAATCAAGATTGTTGAGTGGTATTTTTCAATGAGATCACTGATTTCCATTCAAAGAAAATTTTGAAAGGAGTATAAAAGCTCATATGCAGACAACAGTAAGTCCATAATGCAATATATGAAACACTGTCATGTTAATGGATCAGTGATCAATGATCAACATATTGGAAGCAAAGCTCAAATGTGCACGAATGCAATAGTCGAAAACATCCAAAGATGAATCACCAATTAAGAAATTGCTTTGATGTCTATTGTTAGAAGCAGGGGTCTCTTATACCATGACTTGGTACATTTTGGTAATGATTTAAACATGTTCTCCTACATATGTAATGCAGGAATTGACTGAAACAGCCAGGAAGAAATATCATCTGTTTGTGGAAGTTTCTAGGGACTTTCTTGAAGGCAATGATAAAATATTGCACAGGATTTATGATAAGATATATTTTCATCTGATGGGATGTAAACTGTCAGAATATGAGATTTTATGGGAAAGGAAAATCCCATGAGAGCCAAGAGTCATCCATCCATCCCCAAAAAGTGCTTGTCTGGTGCACCATTTCAACACAAGAACTAATTAGGCCATTCTTCAAGGAGTATATCACTGAAGAGAATTACTGGGAAATGTTGGATGTATTTTTCCTGCCAGAGTTGTGAAGGTTCAGGATGAATATGCAGTGGTTTCAACAAGACAAGGCTTGGCCTCACATGACTGAAGAAATGCTGAACATCATTCATCAAAAATTCAACAATCAAATAATCTTTAATTGATACTCTGAAACTTTCAACTGTGGTTTTATCTGGCCACCAACAAGCTCAGACTTCAATTCTTGAAATTATATTCTGTGGGAATTCTTAAAAGATTTTTCAGGAAGTTCTTTGAACCATGCATAATCTGAAGAATAAGATTTATGAATATTACCAACTCATCAATGAACAAAATGTGGCACAACATGTGAAATTTCACAATAAGGCTATGTGCAGTTTCTAACACTTAAGGCAGACATATTGAGCACATTTTGTA
Source organism: Olivierus martensii (assembly GCA_000484575.1). Classification (NCBI taxonomy): domain Eukaryota; kingdom Metazoa; phylum Arthropoda; class Arachnida; order Scorpiones; family Buthidae; genus Olivierus; species Olivierus martensii. The sequence goes on from AYEL01084413.1 coordinate 2,543, forward strand.
CTAATAACAGGTTATACCATAAACTTTGGACTCCAGCTTTCCATTTTACAAAATGTAAATGTTTTACGCTTGTTATATTTTAAGTAATATCTTAAATGGTGGCATTCTAACTGAATCACCTTGTATGAAATTAGATTTGTCATATTGGATATATTAATATTGGATTGTGCTTTGTACATATTTTCTTTGTTTAATAATTTATTACTCTCTTCCTTAATATGATTAAATAGTTTTATATTGCAGATAATACAATAAGTTTAAATGTAAATTTTATAAGAAAATTGTGCAATATTGAATATTTAATTCAAGAACTTTGGTTTATTAAGGTGTATTAACATAATGCATTATACATAAATAGAGTTGTTGAATAGCAATTTTATTATTTTGGTAATGGAAGTCTACTGAAGGGGGATAAAGTCTAAATAAATTTATTCTTCCACTGTACCAATATCTTGTAAAATTATTTTATTATAGTAAAGTTTTATACTGCAAGTTCCTTTTAATACTGAGATCCTCTTAAAATAAATTTGCATAGTGTATTATAATTTGTTTAATATATGGTTACCATTAAACCAAAGCACTCTTAGCAGTTGAGATCAGTTCTAAATTCTATTCAGTAGCTAACGTTTTCAGTATTAGTTACCATCTTCAGGCTACCAAGATTCAAATAAGTTCCAAACACATAACCGTTTATTTATAACAACAAAACATTGCTATGGTGATTTAATCTCAATCAAGTTTCTTAAATAGGATAAATCCATTTCTATAGAATGCAACAAATAAACTAAAAAACATAGCCATATATAGATCCTATACACATATATCTTCCCAAGAAGTTAACTTTTTTGTGCTGCTACAAAGATGTTACAATCCCCACATTTCACTTTCATTTGTCATTGTCTTCTATAATCCAGTGTTTCCAAGGCATAAGTCCATGCAGGAGGGAGCTCCATTGCTGTTCTGTCATTTAATAATTCCTCGCTTCTCTGTCTAATCATTATCTCTAGTGTTTCTATCGTTAGGGCCTGCTTTGTTTTCTTGATCGGTTTAATAATTTCATCTCTATCCCATAGTATGTGTAAGTCCTTACTGTATGCTTCTACTGCAAGTGCTGTAGTCAATTTCCCATTGGCTATATCTTTTTTTGTGTTCTTCTATCCTTTGGGACAGCATTCTGGTGGTGACTCCTATGTATGATGCTGTATGCTGTGTGGTTATTTCTTTCACTGGTATTTTATATACCCTCTTGCTTTTTTATGTCCTTTAGGGGGTCTTTTTCGTTTATGGGTAAGCCGAAGATTGTTGGTCCCGTCCGTACCTCTAATTTTTTGTTCGTCTTTCTGGCTATCTTATCTACAAAGTTAAACTTTTTGAGGTTATATGGCAGTGTCATATAACTTTTTTGTTGTTTTGCTTGATTTGCTATCTATACCCAGTTATTGATTGTCCTGCTGAGATTTTCTTATACACTTCTTATACATTCCAAAAACAATCTTTTGTCCCCATGCTGCTGTTCTACTTCCATGATGTAATCTGTCTCATGTTTTAAATATGTGAATTCAGTACTATATAATATGGCTCTTCTGAAGAAATACTTAAACGCTGCCTTTTTATAGGCTACTGGGTTCTGTGACCAATTAGGGATAAGGATCGGTTCATATGTTGGTTTTCTATATACAGAAGTTTTCAGTCTCTCTTTATCTTCTGCTATTTTAATGTTCAAATAATGGATACTCTGTTGGTTAAGTTGCTCTTCCTTTAGTATTAGGCTGTAATTATCCAATGTAAAAGCCATAGTAAAACTTAGTAGCTTCATATCATCCTTCCATATGACCATGAAGTTATCCCATAAAACTTCATTTCTGGTTGGAATTGCTGTATCTTCTGGTTTTCTATCTTTCTAAGCACGATTTCTGCCAAGGGACCAGCTATTGGGCTGCCTATGGGTACTCCTCGGGTTTGTTCATAGATCTTATCTTTAAACTGGAAGTACAAACCAAAGTAGATAATATGGGCTACATCTCTCAGTAGTGGGGATATGTTATGGGATTGCGGAGGATTTTTCCATCATAAATCTATAAAACTTGATGCAAGTCAGTTCTAATTTTAAGTTTGGGTACAGATTTTCGTAGTCATACGTTGCTAAGATGTCACCCTCTTTCAATTCGGTGTTTCGTATTTTTGTTAGGACATGCCAGTACTCTTACTTTATCCTGTTTCCATATTGCTGGGAAATGCTTATGTTTCGTTATTTTTTTCTACCATAGCTGCCAGCTTTTTAGTGGGATCCGTCATCATTTGTCTCGGTCCTGTCTGCTCAATATATCTTTCTAGAAATGAGTCGTTTGTACTTCTGTCCAGATAGCACCAATTTTTTGGTCTTGTCTTCTCTTGTAATTGTGTAATTATTATCATTAAACTATGTTATGGTTCTTTTAACTAAATGTACATCCTATGTCTCCACCTCTTTTGTTACCATTTATGCTAACTTTCTGGTTTATGTAGGTCCATCTGAGAGTCTCTCTCTTTCTCTCTGGTTCATCTACATTACTAAGCATGTCCTCTACTATTGTATTTCATCTATTATATTGGTTTCAGTTCATAGAGCACACGAAGGGCCTTTCTTTAGGATTTGTTCCACGTATGGTGGTACAGTGATGTCCCCTATTACGGTTACAACCCTGTCTATATTGGCCTGGGTCCTCATCCTCTTTCTAAGTTGCTGCTTAAAAACCCATTTGATTTTCTTAATATTAATTATTAAATGACAGAACAGCAATGGAGCTCCCTCCTATATGGACTTATGCCGTGGAAACACTGGATTGTGGAAAACAAATGAAAATGAAATGTGGGGATTGTAACATCTTTGTAGCACCACAACAAAGTTTACCTTATGGGAAGATATATGTATAGGGTCTATACATGACTATGTTTTTTAGTTTATTTGTTGCATTCTATAGAAATGGATTTATCCTGTTTAAGAAACTTGATTGAGATTAAATCACCATAGCAATGTTTTGTTGTTATAAATAAACGGTTATGTGTTTGGAACTTATTTGAATTTTGCTGATAAATCCTATGTATGTAGATAGTATGTATATAAATCCAATTTATATTATTGATATCTGAATCTTATTACATGATTAAAATCCATATTGATTATTGAAATTTTGTAAAATACAGTGGTGCCTCGCAATTCAACACTAATCCGTCGCCGAAGTTATGTTGAATTGCAGGACAATATTTCTCATATAAGATTATGTAAAATAAGTTTATTTGTTATCGGTCCCCATCCCATTCCCCTAACGGGTGAGGTGAGAGAGAGACACTATATTAATACAGTGTTGTCTCGCAATTCGACACTAATCTGTCGCCAAAGTAATGTCGAATTGTGAGATTTTATTTCCTATGTAAAACTATGTAAAATAGATTAATTCGTTATCAGTCCCCACTCCACTCCCCTAATGGGATACACTATTTTATTTACTTTATTATATGTATTTTACTATTGTATAACACACTAAATTCAAAATACACCATTTTATACACATCACACAATTTATTAGCCCTTGGATGTTGGGACAAAGTCTTCCAACAGACACCTTAGCACCAATAATCTTCTCTTTCTCTGTTGCAAAACGTTGCTATAGTTGTCCTAAGAATGCCATACTCGAGTTACATTTTAATTGTTCTACCTTTCTGCACTTTATCTACAATTTTCTCTTCGTCTCTTTGCTCAATTGGGTGTTCTTTTCGGAATTATTCCTCTGGTCAGTTCTCTTTGAACCCATCTTTACATTTCTCTCAAAAAAATAATAATAATTACAAACTTTTTACTTTCTGAAAAATGTAGAATTGAAAATTAACAGAAACCAACATGGGCAAACTCCAAAGTAGCCCAAAAAGAACTGACAAATAGCGAATGACTGTAGAATTGAAAATTAACACAAACAACATGGCAAACACCAAAGTAGCCCAAAAAGAACTGACAAATAGCAAATGACTCAGCAAACACTAAAGTAGCCCAAAAAGAACTGACAAATAGCGAATGACATCACCACAATTCCATGCTCGCACATGAGCAAACCCGCGAAACTGAAATGTCGAATTGCGAGACCGACGAATTGTGGGACGTCGGAATTGCGAGGCACCACTGTATTTTTGATCATATATAAAATATCTTTAATAAAGAATTCTTTAAAAAATAATAAAACTTTATTACTTTTAAAAAATTAAATAAAAAATTTATTATATAAATTGCCTCACTCAGAAGTTTTATATGCACTTATTATATAATAATTTTATTTATTACATATAATTATTTAACAAATAATATTGGTCTCATTTATATCTAAATACAATAAAGAAGAAATATTCCTAGTTGACAGATATATTGTAATTGATGAATATAATATTCAATTATATTCAAGTTTAAATATCTGTGAACATACATTTTTACATTCTAAACTATTTTATTAATCTTGCATCATTAATTATTCCAATTAATAAAAAAAAATCTGATGGGAATAAAGTTGGTGCAAGAATTGTGATATATTAAAACAATATCTCACAGTTCAAACTAGCACTAATCAAAAGTGGAAAAAATACACAAAGTTAGGAGTGCTTTTGACTTTAATAAGCCATCTTCAGCTACATCTTACATACAAAAGATCTTAGAACATAAGAATACTTAATAGAACAATTCAAAATTTAAAACGTACAAACGATAAAATGAAAAAAATAATCATTTATTTTATCATTTTATCGTTTGTATGTTTAAAACTTTGAATTGTTTGAATATTGAACTTTGAATCGTTTGTATGTTGAAATTTGAATTGAATTTCTATTAAGCATTTTTATGTTCTAAGATCTTTTGTATGTAAGATGTAGCTGAAGATGGCTTATTAAAGTCGAAAGCTAGCACCCATAATCTCTCTGTGTTGCAAAACGTGGCCACAGTTATCCTAGGAACATTTTAATTGTTCTACCTTTCTGCACTTTTTCTAAATTTTTTTCTTCGTCTCTTTGCTCAATCGAGTGTTCTTCTTTTCGGAATATTCGCTCTGGTCAGTTCTCTTTGAACCTGTTCTTACATTTCATTCAAAAAAATAATAATAATTACAAATTTTTTACTTTCTGAAAAATATAGAATTGAAAATTAACACAAACAACATGGGTAAGCATTAAATTAGTCCAAAAAGAACTGACAAATAGCATATGACATCATACAATTCCATGCACGCGCATCCGCCTACCTGCGAAATTCAAATGTCGAATTGCGGGACGTCGAATTGCGACTTATTTATACACAACACATAATTTATTAGCCCTTGGATGTTGGAATGAATCTTCCAGCAGACACCTAGTACCCATAATCTTCTCTTTCTGTTGCAAAATATTGCCACAGTTATCATAGGAACGCCATACTCGAGTTACATTTTAACTGTTCTACTTTTCTGCAATTTATTTACAATTTTTTTCTTCGTCTCTTTGCTCAATCAAGTGTTCTTCTTTTCCTACCTTTCTGCACTTTTTCTAAATTTTTTTCTTCGTCTCTTTGCTCAATCGAGTGTTCTTCTTTTCGGAATAGTTCCTCTGGTCAGTTCTCTTTGAACTCATCCTCACATTTCACTCAAAAAATAATAATAATTACAAATTTATTACTTACTGAAAAATGTAGAATTGAAAATTAACACAAACAACATGGGCAAATACCAAAGAGCTCAAATCTGTTCTCTTTGAACACATTCTTACATTTCACTCAAAATGTAAATAATTAAAAAAATGATAATAATTACAATTTTTTTACTTTATGAAAACTGTAGAATTCAAAATTAACACAAGAGCAAACACCAAAGTAGCCCTAAAAGAACTGACAAATAGCAAATGACATCACACAATTCCAACATTTCACTCAAAAAAATAATAATAAATACAAATTTTACTTTCTGAAGAATGTAGAATTGAAAATTAATACAAACAACATGAGCAAACACCAAAGCAGCCCAAAAAGAACTGACAAATGGCAAATTACATCACACAATTCCATGCACGTGCATGAGCCAACCTGCAAAACTCAAATGTCAAATTGCGAGGCACCACTGTGCATGCGTCATCCCACGAAACTCAAATGTCAAATTGCGAAACCAACGAATTGTGGGATGTCAAATTGCGAGGCACCACTGTATTTTATTATTTATTGCTTTTTTATAGAGCCTATATATTTATATCTACACTTTTGTTTGGCAAATTCATTAATTATGTCTGTATAATCTAGAGAAGATGTTAATCCTTTTCAATTATTAGAAAAGAAAGGGAATTTAATTTTTCATCAGTAAGATTCACTCATAAGTAGTTTTTTTACATCAAAATTGTTACATTTGCTACAAACTGTTCAGCTAAAAATGTCTATTCAGCTAAATAATCTATAATGGATATGCAAATGAATATATGGAACATAATATTGCTTAACCACCTGTAGTGATGGAATAGCACATTTCTGGTGTTTATTTTTGGTGTTTCTTTTATGGAATAGAGAACAGTATATAGGCTAATTAGATTTTTAAAGATTTAGGCTAGTTAAGATTTGAACAGGCAAATTCAAATAAACAAAAGAAATACAATATTCAGTCTTGCATAGATAGTTGAATTCTAGAAAATATGCATCTGTCCTATAAATTTGCCGCACTTGGTTCGGGCTTTGTCAGGGAAATTGATTCTCAGTGTAAGAATTCTTACTTTATAAGTTCAGTCCAGGAACAAATTAACTGATAAAAATTGAGAACTACTTGCATTTTTATGATATAATAATTACTATAAAATAACCATCAAAAGTGTTTTTTAAAAATAATAGGAAATTTCTGCAAAATCTGAGAAATTATTTGGTTTTATATTTCAAATAAAATTTGATTAAGTTTGTTGATTTAATTATTAAAATAAGAAGTTTTTAGTTTTATAAACACATTTATTATGAAGAATATGAGCAGAAAATGCTATAAGTTTTCAACAGAAAACCTATTGTTTACTTATTTTAAAACAACACCTTAAATTTAATTTTAAAAACTGACTTGAAAACATAGTAGCCACCAAATTCAAAACTGGTTGGTGACAGACCAAAATTCAAAATTAGTTGTTAATCAGGCAAACAATAGGAAGAGTGAAAAACTTTTATTTCAAAAATAATTAGATCAAATTTCCAAGTAGTTCAAGGGCTAATAATAAATATTTTAGAATAAAAATAACAATATCTGATTTTGATGAGAGAAGTGATTTTGAAAAGTGATTATTGCTATTTGAAAATATAGCATTAAGTTCAAATGATTAAATAGTCGAATAGTTCAAATGGTTAAATTTATGTATATTATGTATATTTTATCTGAATTTTTTCTATATGCGCTTATGACGTACTGCATCGTTATTGAAACCACAGAGCATCTGCAAAAGGAGGAAAGAAAAGAACAATTCAAATATTTAATATAGCATTATTTAAGGATCAGTAATATTTTATTTATTTAAGCTATTATTTACTGATTCCTAATGATTAGGGGTGGTGTTTTTTTGCAATACAGTGGGTGATTGGTTAACGAACATAATCCGTTCCAAGACAATGCTCATTATTCGACATTTTCAGTAAAATATTATCATCATCAGTTGCACATTTAGTTAAAAAGAACAGAACAAAGGAACAGTTTTTTAAAAAATCCGATAGTACATTCTAAAGAGGAAACATGTAAACAACTAAGTAAAATAAAACAAAGTAAATAATAGAAGTTATATTAGTTCACAAATATGGGGAAGGAATAATAGTACTAATTAGTTACTATTATGTATAGCATATTTCCAGGCTATACTCAAATTATCCGCCTGTCTGATATTAATAACATTTTCTGTTTGGCTATTTCTTAAAATTTCAATCTTTTCCGCAATTGGTAATGCTTTACTGTCCTGTATACTTTTTTATAACACGAGCATTTTGCCATAGTACTTTAGTGTCTTTTTCATAAACTCTAATAGCTAGTGCGGTGTTTATGTTTCCTTTAGAAATATCCTCTTTATGCTCGGTTAATCTTTCCTTAAAATTACGGGCTGTAGCACCGATATATGTTTCCGTATGGTTGTCCTCCAAGTTCTGCACAGGGATTTTGAAAATTCCTGATTTAAAGTCATTGGACCTTATAGATTTGTCGTTTCTAAGTAAATTAAAAATCGTGGGAGCACTCTTGAAAGTACACATTTTGTTTACAGACTTAAGCGCAGACTTAACGGCGTTATTGGAATGAAGCCTGTACGGTAATGGAAAGCGATCCGATGCATTAGTTGAGTGTATTACATCGGAGGACGGCCCGGGCTGGCAAGTGTCAGTTGAGTGTTTTGTGAACTAATTGTGAACTAATATAACTTTGTGAACTAATATAACTTCTATTATTTACTTTGTTTTATTTTACTTAGTTGTTTACATGTTTCCTCTTTAGAATATACTATCGGATTTTTTAAAAAACTGTTCCTTTGTTCTGTTCTTTTTAACTAAATGTGCAACTGATGATGGTAATATTTTACCGAAAACGTTTTTGTAATTTCGCAATAAATTGAGTTATTTTTCACTGCTTTGATGTGCTTATGTTGAAAATGTAATACAGAAAATATAGCAGTTTAGTAAGTTTATCTTTATTTTCCTCTGATCAGTTCTCTTTGAACCCATCCTTACATTTCACCCAAAAAAAGAATATTAATTACAAATTTTTTACTTTCTGAAAAATGTAGAATTGAAAATTAACACAAACAACACTGGCAAACCCAAAAAAGTACTGACAAATAAGCCCAAAAAAGAACTGACAAATAGCAAATGACATCACACAATTCCATGCATGCGCATGCGCTAATTCGCAAAACCCAAATGTTGAATTGCAAGGCACCACTGTACTTTCGGTTAGTTTAATAACTATCTTCAACAAAAAATACAAGATTAGAATCCAACATGTTTGAATTACAGACACATGGAAAAGTTCTAAACATTTAAAATTTTTTTCTTTTAAATATTTTTAACTTGGATTAAAATAATGCACATTTCTATTATAAATAACAATCTTAAGGCAATCTTATTAATTTTAAAATAATGCACATGTCTAGTATAATAGTATTAAGCCAATCTTTTTGAATTATAAACAAAATGAAAAATTAATAATTGAAATTAGAAACTAAAATTAATTTGGATTAAACTGAAGACTTTTAAAAAATAAAGGTTTTTCATTAAAGGTCTTCTATTGGAGGCAAGGGTGGATTTAGGCATAGTCTTTATGGGCTGCAGCCCAAGGCCCCCTTCGCGGTCAAAATAAAAAAATAAAAACAATTTAAGTTAAAAATTTAAGAAAAAATAAATTATACAAAATTTTGTTCATACCTAGATAAAGTTTAAATCATTGGTTTCCAATATTATTGGATTTGAATAAAATATCAAATATCAATGTTTTAAATGACAATAAATAGTAAATAAGGCTCTGTCAGTAGTCGGTAAATTCAAAATATACTTTGTCATTTGTCAGTTATGCAAATAATGTGGCAACAGAGGAATGGGTATACAAATCTAGCTCCTCTCATGGCTCCTCTAAAATATATTAGCTTAGCATAGCTCTCACTATTTGATATTTTAGGTTAATTTGGATTAATTGGGTAAGTCCCCAAACAGTGTTAGTCCAGGGCCCCCCAAAGTTAACAGTCCATCCCTGATTGAGGGCATAAATCCGTGCTGCTGGAGGCTCTTCTGGGAGCTTATTTTTGATTATACATTCTAGATCCATTCTTTAAACTATTTCTAAGGTCTCAGCTATTCTAATAATTCAGTCTGTTCTAACAAAATTACTCATAGCTGAGACCTTAGAAATGGTTTCAAGAATGGATTCAGAATGTACAATCAATAATAAGCTTGCAGAAGAACCCCTAGTAGCATAGATTTATGCCCTCCAAGACCTTTAATGAAAAATCTTTCACTTTAATTCAAATTAATTTTAGTTTATAATTTAATTAGATCAGTCCAATATTATTATACTAGACATGTGCATTATTTTATTCTATTTTATCTTATTTTAATTTTAAAAATTAATAAGATTGACTTAAGGTTGTTATTTATAATAGAAATGTGCACCATTATTAACCCAAGTAAAAAATATTTAAAAGAAAACAATTTTAAATGTTTAGAACTTTAGCACATGTCTGTAATTCAAGAATATTGAATTCTAATCTTGTATTTTTTCATTGAAGACGGTTATTAAATTAACTGAAAGTACTCTAAAGGATTTTTATGCAACAATGTAAAATGTTTCAGTTTGTAACATTTTATGTAGTTTAGGATAAACACAGTAATTGTGAACAGAATTAATAAATAAAACCACAATGATTATGTTTGTTACTGCATTAGGCTTAAATTTGAAAATCACCAAGTATCTAGCTGCTCAAAACTTCAAACTTTAAGAAATATTAAATAGGCAATAATCATTACAAACTATTGTATTATGGTTTCATGATATATGACACTGATCAATAATGAATGTGTGTTTTCTTTTCTGGCTGTTATTGTCTGATGAAAATACGGGCCCGATGTTATTTGTGAATAGTTGATTCTTGCTGTTTGCGGTAGTTATGTTCCGTAAATTCTTCGCAAATACTGAATTAGTGAATAGTGAAGCATTGTGTCTATGGGAAATATAGAGTTAGGTTCCTGCAAATCTTTCTTGCAAACATTTTCATACTTGGCTTATATGTTTTTCTCTGTTTACAGACATCTTATTTTAACATGTATTACATTACTTACAAAAAATTACAGAATATGCAGTGTATAGTACAATATACAGTATTGTAATTACAATAATATTTATTTTTCAAAACATTAAATATGTAGTAAATAAAATCTTATTTTTGATTGATAGTTTTTTGATGTTGAAAACACTAACTATGTAGTAAATAAAATCTTATTTTTGATTGATAGTTTTTTGATATTGCAAGTAGCTGACACATTGTCTCCCTGAACTGATTTGAAAAACTGTCAGGCCAGCCTTATATGCATCACTTTTTGCCTTGGATCTAAAATTTCGGCTTAAATAAAAAGGCATCTAAATTTGAGGCTGCATTCAAGCATAGGGTCACATTCTTCTATGGGACCTGCAGACGATATGAATAGGCTTTTAGCTTACCTGTGGTCTGTGGAGTGAGTAAGGATAGGTAATGAGAAATTTTCCAGCAAACCGATTCAGACACTAATTTGGTAACAAACAACTTAATTTATTAGAGAGAATTTACATCGGTAATAGTATTTTTGCCACTCAGTGGGAGTCTGCAAATAAGCATGAAAGCTCCATGAATGTCGATTTTGTGGTTACAAATAAATTTTTGCAAATAGTCAAATATGCAAATAATGAGAACTGACAACCAGTATCTCATCCTTCATCCAATTCATAACTATCATAAACTATTATAAAATAGTTTATGATAGTTATTATTATTATATTTATTTGTTTTTGGAATACTTTAACATCAGTTGAAAAAATGATAAGTGACTTTCTAGAACCCAAAAATCAATTTACAAATTTCAATTAGCAAAACAATTTCTGAAATCACAGTTACCTTTACAAATTAAAGGATACAGGTAGGCCTCGATTAGCGCGAATAATTGGTTCCACGAATTTCTCGCGCTAAATAATTGAAAAATATTTTCTGATAATATATTTCAGTGGTATACATGTTGCAGATACAGTAGAGTCCCGAAAACTTGGCACTCGATAACCCGGCAGTCCGGATAACTTGGCCACACCTTGTACAGTGTGTATTTATTAATTTTCATTAGTAAAGGCTCTATGCCTTCATAAAGTACATACTTTTCCTTTGTTTAAGAGTATTTTGGCAGTTTAAATTTGAGTTACAGTATTGCATTCTTTGTAAACTGTTGTATTCTCAAGCAACCAATACATACAAGTACTCTATTTTCTAAGGAAACACTCGTACTTATTCTTTTTTAAAACCTTTCCCGATAACCTGGCATTTTCACAAACTCGGCCACTCTTCGGTCCACATAAGGCTTAGTTTTCGGGACTCTACTGTATTGTAAAAAGACAGTCTTTCACAATATTGGTTTGTGACTCTGAGAAATTATGTTATGATTTGGTCTTTTATATCACTATCCCAGAATTTTGATCAATGTTGACAATTTCAATATCTCTAGATGTTAATGACATTTCCTGTTGCTTTTTTTATCACTATTTATAAACTTAATAATTTTCAGTTTTATGCATGGTTATTACTGAACTCAACATGATGATAAATTAAATTCTTATATGAAGTCAAAATTTTATCAAATTTACTTTAATTGAATTATAATTTAATAGAGAAAAATTTGAAAAAAGTATATTAGCAAATTTCTGGATTATTTTTATTCTGAAAAATCTACACTGCAGATAATTTTCTTTCTAATGAAAATTGTTAAAACTAATTATTGTGAAATATGCAATGCAGATTGAACTCAGGGATATTGAAAAGATGTAGTAATACTCATTATAAATGTTAGAAAAGATTTATACAAATTTGGTAATTGCAGTTTCACTTTTTCAAATCATGTAATAGCAATGACTTGAAAAATAATATGCCATGGAAGAATGCAGTAAATTACAATCATTATAATTTTTATAATTTAATTTCAGTCTTTGATCAATCAGTCTTAAGTAAAATTATTTGTGATCATAATTCATTCTTTGCAAAGAAATCTTTCATATTTGTGAAAACTACCAGTACTTAAATTCTTTAGGGGGAAATAGTTATGAAGGTATCAACCTGGCAGTGACATTTTGAGTTGATGATAATATGAATTTAATTAATCAAACACTTAATCACAGCACTAACTAGCAATCCAAAAAACTGTTTATCAAGTAATTTTTTTTACTTCCAGAGTAACATTTTTGGCTAGGATATAGCATCCTCATCTCCAACTTTTTTTTTTTTTAACAGTCTAGAACAGTGGTTCTCAACCTTTTTTCTGTTGAACACATTTTAATATTTTAAAATTCGGCAGCACACCTAAGTATTTTAAATAATAATTTAGATTTAACAGCGAATTTTTATTAACAGATAATTGTATTTATTCTTATTACATTCAGATTACAGAAATACTCATACACAGAATCTTTAAATGGCAGCCCTTATTAAGTTATAACGTCACCTGCGGATTTTGTCTTTTTAAAAAAAAGAAACTTATAATTTTAATTTAATTTTTATTCTTTAATTTTTAAATTTGGAATAACGACAAAAAATTTTGGCTGTCGCAAAAATTCCAGTGGTAGATTTTTCTAACGATACCCTATTTATAGGAATCGGTGCAGTAGTTCGACTGCAAAAGGGATATCCAGCCAATTACGTTTTACTCTTAATATATATAAGCTTCATACAATTACATAAATACAATTTATTCTTAATTTTTCGCGGCACACTAGTGCGCCGCAGCACAGTGGTTGAGAACCACTGGTCTAGAACAGTGCTGTTCAAAAGGCAGCCTGCCAAGCCATTTTGTGCAGCCTGTGAGGCTTTCACGATTTGTGATATAATATTACTTTTTAATGTTTTTTTTCACTTTTATTTATTACTTTTTTAAGAGATTGATAAAAAGAATCCTAAAATTGAATTATATTAACTCAATCAATTAATTTTTCTTAATTATTAGTAATTATTTAACGATCAACAAGCTATCAATGACATCACACTTTTATAAGACTTTCAATCACGTCAATTTTAGTTTTAGCTATTTCAGTTTAAAGTTTTGAATTGTGACTGTATATTAATTATTTTTTGGTTTCTAACACTCACCATTTCAGTGATTGTCTGACTGTTGTGAGATTCTGTTTTAATTTTATTTTTATTTTACCGTGAGTTTGTTGCATTTGTGAAATGAGTGAGGAAAACATAAAATAGAAAATGAAAATCGAATATATTAGTAGCAGTGGGAAAATGACTTTTTCATAACAAATCACTTGGGGTAAACTGCTTACTTTAACGAACGTTTTCCTAACTTTTGTGATTTTGGTCGGAAAGTAATATCAACATTTGGTAGAACTTATTTGTGTGAAAATGCATTTTCTAACATGCAAATAATTAAGAATTGATTCAGAACCTGCCTTGGAGATTCTTCTTTTACATATTCTGCAAATAACTAAACAGGAATGGATATAAATATCCAGCCCTTGTAAATGCTGCTGCCCGCCATCATTTATCACATTAAATAGATACATACATACTATTTTTATATTTTTTTTTTTTTTATTTTTTTTTGTTTATCCTGGTGAGAGTTTTGTGAAGTATTCTGGGACTTAAACTAATCAACAGACGGTAGTAATATAAGTTTTGCACGTTATAAAAAAATTAGCGAGGCTATATCTAATTTGTAAAAAGTACAAACAAAGAAATAATGCATATTTACAGGGTGGTCCAAAGTTCGCCCTATTGACTGTACTGCAGCTAGAGTATCAACATTCAATCTCGATTTCTCACTTGTTCAAAAATCATTAGCAATTGAAAAAAACTCTTTCAACTGCTGCATTAGTTCTATGGAAGCACAGTGTAAATTGAACAAGAATAAATAAATTTTCACATAGAATATGTTCATTTTTGAAATGGCTGAATATTTTCACCCATCTTTTATCAATTTCAATATGTTCATTTTCCCATTTTATTAATTTTTCAGAATTTAAATATATATTCAGTCTTCTAATTTCTTCAAAGAGACAATTGTCATCTATTTTAATGTCTGGCATTTATTTAGATAATAACTCAACACAAGGAAAAGGAGGACATGTAGGAGGACACTTTTTGAGGGAGGACAGAACTTATAAAAGGAGGACGATTGGACACCTTATAAATAATAATTAAAAGGTTAAATATCAAATGCAATTCTAAATTTTGTTAACAAGTTTTATAATATAAATTTAATATTAAAAATAGAAATATCACGGTTATTTATGGTTAAAATATTTTTTAATATTTAATTCAATAAATATTGAAAATGAAACAAAATATACCCATTATTTCTTTCAAAATGAAAAGGACAAGGTTTGCTTACAAAATACTTTTATAGTTCAAATTATACATTTATAATTTTTAAATAATAAAATTTTTTACATAAGATTATAAATTATTTGCAAAATGAATGAATAAAATAGTAGTACCCTACGAGTTTTATCCCAGTGTTTAAATTATTTTAAATTAAATTATATTCGTAAATTAAACATAGATTTCGCTAATCGTATAGTATCAGAGAATATTCTTCATAAAACTTGTAAATAATTAATATAAACATTTAAAACTTTAATCAAAGATATTTCAAAAACATAGCAATTTAAGCTAGCAATATCATCATGATATCCAGTCTCTAATTGGTAGATTCACATAGTACACGTTTATAACTTCGTATCCGATTGGTTCTTGTAAAGAATAGGCTTCTGTGATATCTACTGTCAACGCTATTGTTTGGAAACATACGAAATCATTTGTCACTTTTATTGTCACCGCTATTTAAGCATTTTCAAATATAATTATATCAAAAAACTCATTAAATGAAATTTTTTTGTAAATAGTTTTTATTGTCGTTAAAACTAGTTCTTGGTTTTGCTCACTATTATCAAGCTGTATTGATCAAAGGTTTAATTTACATTTGAAAAACATTCTCAGCAGGTTACTAGTGGCGGGAAACAGCAATGCCTTTGAAAAGAAGCAACCAAGAAGGGAGAAACAAATTTTAGTTTGAAATGAAATAATTAAGAGTTTGTCATTTAGTGAATTCCTCCGATTATGAAAGATTCGAGAAAAATCAATCTTTAGGATTTGTACTTACCCATTTTTGTTTATTAAAAAGATATAATTTTTGACAATGGCATCATCAAAAAGAACGCTTTGATGGAATCCTCGACATCAGTTTCTCTTGTATTTTCCCCTCGTTAACATTGGGACGAGGTTATTAAAATATGGCGGATGAAAATTTTAAAAAGGTAAACAATCCTTTTAGGATGGAAATGAAATGTTTATAGAATAAAAAATTAACATATTTAAAGTTTGCATATTTAATCTAATTGTCCAGAAAACTGATTGAATTTATATCAAAATATTTTCAAGGGAACGTATTTGAAAGTATCTTATAAATTATTTTTGCGATGTTTTAAATGCTTTTAGATTATATTTTGAAGGTGTAATATTGGAATAAAATATAATAGGAAGAACAAAATTTTGCATAATTAATGCGATTTCAACACCATAGAATCGTTGATTCACATTTCATAAGATCTGTCGGGAGATGATAAATCGTAAACCAAAAATTTTCCAAACTACACTTGATAATTGCATAGTTCTTTTTTCAAAGTTTAATCATCATGCTGCAATCTGCTACCATTTTCATATGGGAATCTTTTACCAAAATTCTCATTAGGTTGCATTTTCAGTAATTTCAAATCTGCCAATTTATATAAAATCTTGTATAACAAATAGGAATAAGTTAGATCCTTTGATTAGACTGCATGCCCAAAATGTAACACAAAGATCCATAGTTATAATGTTTTATAGAAACTGTTGCGTTTTTTTGGTTTTCAATATTAATTTATAAATATTTAATTGTTTGACTTAAGAAAATAATCACAGTACTAGATAGAAAATATTTTACTAACAATGAAATAAACATTTTTGATCAATAGCAATAGACTTAATCCATAATTATCAAGACCATAATTATCTAGACTTAATCCAAGATGCTTGCTGGGATCCACGTTTTTTTTAATTTCATTGTATATATCAGAGATAATCAAGGTAAATAAAAAAACCATACTATATTTACTCATATATTTAACTAAATAATAATAATAATGCATTTATATATAACATTTGAGTACAAAGAAAATAGAACAGAAACTAGCAACAACCCAAAGAAGCATAGAAAGATACAATGTTAGAATTCATCAGGAGAGACCACAAGACCAACATATGGATAAGGGAACAAACCAAAGTAGAAGACATACTGGTAATAGTTAGAAGTGATAAGTGATATTGGGCAGGCCACATAGCAAGTTATACCAATAACTGACGGACAAAAGAATTAGAGTGACAAACAAGGCAAGGAAAAAGATATCCTGGCAGGCAATACAAGCAATGGAATAAGAAAAGTAATTGGTTCCTAGTAGATACAGATTGTACAAGATAGGTACATGTGGAAACAAAAGGAGGAGGTATTATACCCTCCAAGGTCTCACACTTCTTTTGCTGGATATAATGAGTCAAAATGCAAGACATATAGGTCATTTGCTGGAGGAATCGTTTATTTTTCGTTTTTGATATATAATCTATATAATATCATTTTTCTGAATTTGTGTGTGTTGTATACATCCATATAACTGACTTACATTTTGTCAGTGCACTGACAATTTTCTAAAGAAGCATGTTTTAACATGCTTCTTTAGAAAATTGCGTCACACTTGGAAGGTATAAGGTATATGTCCAGCAGTGGATGAAATGAGAAATAATGATGATGATAACATTCAAAAAAATATGACTTTCTAAAGAAGCATGTTAAAACATGCTTCTTTAGAAAATTTGTTTATTTTTACGTACACTAAGTTTGATAGTATCTCATTGTTAGTGTGCTCCAGCTGTCTCTTGATTTTATTAATGACAGAAAAATGCTTGTGATTGATCTGCTCTAGTCTATATCTTTCTGTTTCTTCACGTGTTCGTGCCCAGTCACATGATACTCAATGTCCCTCTTTCCTTGGTGCTCGATTGCAAATTTTTTGCAGCAAATAGTGCAAAAGACATAAAAGTCACTATTTCTGTCTTTCCTAATGCATCGGAACTCTTTGATCCATTTCAGATTAAATTTAATTTTCCTATGAGCACATGCTTTAGGCTTTTTTTCTCCATAGCTATTTCATTCCTTGCCAGAAGGTGCACACATAGCTAGATGTTGCACCTTCTGGATCAGTTATTCAAGGAACTGTTGAAGTTCATTGGTTTCTATTCTCGTGCCATTTAGCGGTTGACTGGTGAGTGTGGTGATTACCAACATCAATGTTAAACAGCATAAGTATAATGTTTAATAAATGTTTTATTAGATTTATCGGCAATAACAAAACAAAAAGGCTTAAAACTGTGACATTTGGCAGGCTGGACAGCGGGATTGCTTCAGGAAATGCGGGACTGTCCCACGAATTGCGTCATACTTGGAAGGTATAAGGTATATGTCCAGCAGTGGATGAAATAAGAAATGATGATGATGATAACATTCAAAAAAGCAATTTTTAAATAATGAAAACTTTCACCTATGACTAGGTCCACGTTTTAGATAATCATTATCAATGACTAGCCCTATAAGCTGTTTGTTTTGTGTCTTATCTAATTTCCATACTATTGATATTTCTCTGAAAACAATGCTTTTTTCAGGATATTGGTCTCTAATTTAATTATAAAATTGAGTGTACCTACTGAAAGTTGCATTAAATTTTGTATGTTGTTACTCTTCTTTGTTAAATATTTGTATTCTAAGTTTGTCTTTACTTGCACCTTCTTTTACTAAGTAATTTTGAATTTTACTTAAATTTAGGATTTTAAACTTTTATAGATTAATATATATCAGATAATCTGATCGGTAATCCCCCTAAGTATAGATCTATGCTTATGTAAAGATTCCCTAACTAAAAATAAAATATATTGATCATAGTGAATAAAGCAAAAACACAAAGATACAATTATTCTTCTTCTAATTTTATCATTTATCATATATATATATGTTTTATGGGCTTATTAGGTTAGTTAATGAGCTGGGCTCGAACCCAGACATCTCCTGAAAAATTGAAGGTGTGGGACTCAGAATTGAATTTGGATCCTCCAAGTGGTAAGTGACTATTTTACCACATGACCTGGGAGCTAATTCTTTAATATAACTTTTTAATGTTATGTCTTTGCAACACAGTATAGAGTACAATTTTAATATTGTATAGGCTATGCTTTAACATATGTATTTTTTGACTTGCTTAATGTTTTTCAGAACAATCTACTTACATAAGTCGAGAATTGCCTGTATATATATTATCATGTTAATGTTTTCAAATTCAGTTTATTTGGTAATAATTTACCAAACAATCTGTGTTATACAAGCTTTTGATTATCCAAATTTTTCCCTGTCCATATTAATTCAGACTTTATTGTATATAATTTGTGTAAACTTTTTTAAGGATTAGTTAGAACATATACCAAAAAAAATAGAATAAATTTCATGTATATGTTTATGTAATTTAATGATGTAACATTGTTTAAGATCATAGATTAAGGCCAAATTATTTCTGTATTAAATTTCTCTGAAATATTTTTATTTTGTATAATACTTTATGGAAATTTTTATGTTAAATTAACAATTAATTTATAAATAGTTTTTAGAGTAAGTTTTAACATATAAAAACACTCAAAATTATTAATTTATATATTGTAAAATTATACAATAAAATTTAATCATTTTCGGTCATTTTATTACACTGCTTTTTCTTAATCTATAATTATCTTTCAGCTCGTTAAGCAGGATAAATTATCTCCACTAGTTCTTTTTTAACATTAGGTTTTTTTGAGAATAGAGTACTTTCGGCTTACTCAAGCCCTCTTCAGTATTCCAGATTATTCAACAGAACATTAATAAAAACAATCTTCATTATTTACATATCTGTTATATTCTAAATTTGAATATTCTCTGGTTTTAGAGATTTAAAATTTAAATGATTTTTTAGAAGAGTATGATTGGCATTCTTTTTCCTATTTAGTTCGTATAGCTACTATACATTATCTCACCCTCAGCGCATTTATTACAAAAATAAAATAAAATAAAGTTTTTAATATGTTAAAATATAATTTTCACTTCACGGAGTTATTTGTATATTCCGTCATTTACAACAAAATTGCCATGCTAAGCTTAGTTTTTCTGGTTCATTGTAATTTATCACGCACTTTCCTGTTGCTTTCTTCTCGTGTATTTCAACCATCTCTGCTATTTTTAGCTTTTCTGGGTTCTGTATCTTACTTAGTAGCTTAGAGTCTTCCCATTTCGGTGTTGCGTCGTAACTACTTAACCTTTGTGCTAGGGCTGTTGTCCTTCTTTCTTTCTCTTGGTCCATCCGGTGCTCTTGGATTCGTTTTTTGAGTGATCTAGCTGTGGATCCTGTATAAATTTCTTCTCTGTTACTGTCTTTATTTTCTTTATACCCCTGGCATGTCTAGCATTTTTCTTTTGTCTTTATCATTTTTAGTGAGATTGAAAATTGTATTATTCCTTGTGAAAACCACTTTCTTACCTGCCGCTTTTTGTATTTTGTCTTTATATTTCATACTAATTGGATTTGTCTCTATAATATATGGGGGCCCTTCTTATCTCACTTTTTCTTTATAACTTTGTTTATTGTTTGTGTCCGTTTTTTCTTTCTATGTTGTTCCACATTCTCATTATTATGTTCTGGTTATAGCCATGGGCTTCGGATTGTTGCATGATCCAGTCCAATTCTTCGTTAATGCTCTCCCTTGTTGTACAGTGTGTTTTGATTCTATAGAGTAGAGCCTTGAAAGCAGCCATTTTTGTGTGCCAAGGTTCTCTCAACTCTTTATGGATGAAAAGGGGTACATATGTGCCCTTTCTATATATGTTTGTCTGGTAATCGCCTCTTATTATTCTTATATTTATATCCAAGTAACTAATTTCATGCTGGTCTTCTCTCACTTTCTTAATGGTAAGCCCTAAGCTTTCTTCTCGGAATAGTTGTTCTATATTAATTAGGTTGTTTGTCATTTCTCTTATAATTATTACATCGTTGATGTACCTCCTGTATAGTTTTATAGTTGGTAACAGCATGTGGAACACTTCTGCTTCTTTTCTTCTTACTATTAGCTCTGCCAATATTCCTGCTAGTGGGCTTCCTATTGGCACCCCTATTGTCTGTTTATAGAACGTATCTTGGAACTGGAAAAATGCTTCATGTACTAGCAGGTGGCATAAGTTTCGTAGTAGCTCAGAATCTCTTTCTTCGTCTGGGAGATTTTCTAAGAACATTCTAAAGGAAGTAGGTCTGATTCCAAACGAAATAATGGAAATGTACGATTTCGAGGCACTATACCCCTCAATAAGATTAGAACCGGCATGTCTGATGCTATACCGAATGCTCTTAGAGAATCTCCCAGACGAAGAAAGAGATTCTGAGCTACTACGAAACTTATGCCACCTGCTAGTACATGAAGCATTTTTCCAGTTCCAAGAGACTGTTTTTCAAGTACTAAGGAACGTTAAAGACGAATGTAACCATAACGAATGTACAGGAATATATAGAGTTCCTTTGCAAAATTTGACACAGGAACCATTGAGGCTTATGTTGGAGCGACACAAAGGAATTTAAAAGATAGAAGAACACAAATGAGATGTTAAACAATGAAACTTAACAATGGCACTTGCTAGATGGGCCTATGAGAATGACGTCATGATTAATTGGAATGAGGCTAAAATCATGTGCAATATTACAGATCCGACAGAGGTTAAGTATGGCCAAAATAA